>JACJUY010000731.1:181465-194125 GCA_014220935.1 Platorchestia sp. MABIK | reverse complement strand
GGCAGTCAGATGAGTATCAATCCTTCATGTATCCACTATTACCATTCATTCCTGTTATTTCACGTGTAGGAATCTGCATTCGCTTTCAGTGTACGGAGCATTATTCTGTATCTAGTATGTATGCGTAATTTCATATTATGTATTATATAATCTGTTTTGCTGACTGATTCAGTAACGAGGCCTCACCTCGATATGAGCTTATTACAAATAAATTCCTGTCCATCGATTGTGTTAACTATTTGAATCAGAAGTCATCGTTAAATTTCAAGTCATCATTTCTATATTAAATAACAAATTTGGAAGCCTGTTTATTTAATCCTTTGCAATTATCGAACATCAGAAAATACCAGAAAATACGTCATCAGAAATAAATAACTTAAGAATAAGATAAAAGAACTAAACAGCGAGAACGATCATTATAATGTAGCTGAACGGTGAATTTGAGTTTGCTGTAATATAAAATTATATCTTCGAATCACACACGCACGAAGAACATAATAATGAATGTAGAATTACGTTTTCACGATGGTCTCAAGACATTTGCAGCCATGGATCTCCCTAGCTTAGGCCAGATGAACATGAATTGCAACAGGTGTCGAGGTTTGCAAGAGGCAGTTGGGTCCCAAAGCGTAGGTTCCCGCGGAGGGCAGCAACCAGCACAACTACAACAAGACCGTTTTAAGATATGCAAGGGTAGAAATACACGTCAGCGTACTTATATCTGAAGTTTAATAACACATAAATTGTCACACAGATATTTGAGACCGTCATCGCTATTGTGACCGACAAACTCAGCAGTCACTTTACTTCCGCTTGACGCTGTTCACCGAATACATTACGCAGACCTGCCGGACTTACCGCGGTGTTAAAAATTTTTTGTTTAAGTTTTAAACTAATACAGCAAGACTCTCAATGATCAAGAATTAGACTAAATTTATTTGAAACGGAGATACAGGCACACGTGAACTCATTTCTACATTTCTTTCATAAATTTTCATTCACCCATTCCGGATAATATTCTGATAATCTGAAGAACGCTTTGATACCCGACTCATAAATGTCACAACAACAACAAATTTTTACTTCCAAACGCAAAGCATCTGAACATGCTTTAGTAAGAATAATAATAAGAATAATAACCATGTTATAAATGGAATCGTGAAGCATTCAAAAGGAGAAATAGAACATGCAAACAAGGACGACGGTTCGTAAGATTCAATAAAAACGTCATCAGACTGTAGAACAGAGTCTCAGGGTAGAATCAAATGCAGTCTTCAAGTTTAGGTGAGGGAAATGTATAGAAATTCACTTTGCACTCACAGAAACAAGCATGCCATTCTTAAAGGAATGAACTGGAACAGTAAAAACAAGAAAAGGAAATTCAAAAATGCATATTTGGCACAGCAGTATTTTCTCACAAACAAAAAGACAGATTGTAGAGAATAAGAGCAAAGAAAACCTAGCGCGAAACAGCGCGTAAACACTGAATAATATGCTTTCGCGCCCGGTACTCGAAATAAAATGCTCTGTGCTCATATAACCTAAAGGCTCCTTAGTACTTCACTAAATCTACGTCACCATAAGAGCTAGATAATATCACAGATGGAGTGACTAAATGAAGAGGGCGCAAGAACACTCCCCTTCTCGCAGTTAACAG
This sequence comes from Platorchestia sp. MABIK, assembly GCA_014220935.1. NCBI lineage: Eukaryota > Metazoa > Arthropoda > Malacostraca > Amphipoda > Talitridae > Platorchestia > Platorchestia sp. MABIK. The sequence goes on along the minus strand of JACJUY010000731.1, from coordinate 192,468 downwards.
GCATCGTGGCCTCCCAGTCTCTGCAACTTCCTTTTGCGCACGCCAGAGCAGGCAAAGATCAAAGGCGGCTCCCTGCCGCCACACGGCAATGTGAAGAGCTGAGGAGTGCACTCCGACCGTTCTCATTACAATATAGGATTAAAAAAAAGGTTTTCAAAATGACAAGCTGTACACATCTCAAAACGACGAAGAAAGAAAACACGAATGATCAGCATTTACTATATTCTGACGTGAATACGTGATACAATACAGTACATGGGCCGCCAACACTATTAAAAACTTATTCAAATTCTCAAATTTCCACAACAGCCGTTAATCATTTCGTGGAACGCCTATGCTACGAGAAACTGTTGTATAACTCATTGTTTTATGCATCAACAAAATAAAGAGGAAGTCGAGCGTCGCGCTTCCTACATGTGTCATCTGTGTTCCAGTTGCTGATGCATTTCCAAAACATTAAACAGGAAATTAAAAAAAATGAGTAAATCGTTGAACATCTCTAGAAAACATAAATGGATTGGAGTTTTTACATCATTTACAAATTATGAAATTCAGTGAGATTTTCAAGTAACATTCACATCAGCTCAGTCGCTAGACATCATTAACATCAGCACAATAGGTTTATGCTGGTCTCTCTGGAAGCTTCCTGATTCAAGACACCTGCAACAATACCGGGCACAATGAAGGTATAAGAAAAAGAAATTGAATTTTCTATAGGAGCTGCAGTAAACACGTACAAACCAAATTAATAATTCTTCTAAGACAAGATGTACAGCAGCTAATCTTACATAGTAAATTACTTAAACACATTCTTAACGCCACTACCGTAACTCTCGAGTTTTCCTTATAAGAACCATTTTTTGAATTTATCACATCGACACTCACAAGACACCTTTTGCCAGCTTATTCTAAAGATAAAGAACTGAGCTCAAACTGTAGAAAATGGCACAAATGGAAATGCATTTTGTTCCTATTTACGAGAGGCGATATTTTTATCAGGCACCAAACAGCAGAAAAAAATATTCGTGACCATGAAGAGCGTCAGGACGCACAAAGTACACACGCATCAAACCACCACATGCACCAGCGCACTATCGTACCCAGTATTTGACAGCTATTCGAGTCCTCAGTAGAGTAAGAAATGAGTTGTTCTCACTGGACTAGAGTTTGGTAATGGGTATCACGTGTCATTACCAACACCGAATTTCTGGAGCTCACGCAAAATTCTGATAACACAAGTGCTCTAGCAAGTGGAAATGTACACAGACTTCTCTTCTAGCATACTTTCCCATTTTACCGCCCACCTACTCAGTTTTGATCAACTAATCCTCTCTAAATTCACACTAAGTGAACGAATATTCCTGGTATAGAAAAGGTAAGACATTTTTAAGTTCTAATAAATGAACGTGGCGTCAGCCTCCGCTTTTACAGTAAAAGAAAATCTCAAAATGTCCGTATAGAAATAATTATATTATTGATAACAAGGAAAAAAGAGCCCCTCGACTACTCCGGTCCATCTTTTGCCCCGCCCGTTTGAATGGGCTCGCCTCTCGCTCGCCTATCCAAGAAGAAGTGCAGGATGCCCGCCTGCGCCATGACGTCTACGGTGCCGGCCGCCAGCAGCTCCGCGGGGTCGCTGGTGCTGCCCAGGGCCGCAGGCCGCACCACGGTTGGGCCAAACACCGTGGCCAGGTTATGCAGGGTCATCTTGTTCACCGACTCCAGTTGGTTCACCCTATCAAGAAATTAAAGTTTACATATAGAGAGCATGAACACTTTACACCCAAACGTACTTAGCCGTCTGTAGTGTCGTGATCATTTTCGCAAGCATTCACACTTCGCGCATGATCTCTCTTTTCATCGGATGTATACATTCTTTAGATATAAATTTTTCTATCATATGTTGTTTTAAAACTCAAGTGGCGACAGGAAGGCAGCCTAAATATCTATAGATAATTTATGGTATCATGCTTGATAAGGAACCGTGCGCCGACTTTCTTAGATGAATTTTCACGCATGAATTATAGTTCTAACTTAAAATTAACGCGGCTATTTTCGAGGACGCGAGAGCACTTGTCAAATAGAATTAGGAATGGTCATGAGAACATCCCTGCTAGCCAACTCTACGGAAACGAATTGTTTCCTCCTCAATTTTAAAATTGTGGCTATCTCCAAAATACTGCACAGAAGAAGTAGATAACTTGTGATAACGATGAAAAATAGAGCAATTAAGCGGCGCTGTATTTAGCAAACAGCGCCGCTCACGCAGCTGTCGAGAAGACAACTACAACTTGCGAAACAAAAGCAATACTGAACTGAACACGACAAATTTTACTGATCAATTTGCCCATTAACTGTCAACTTTGTCTCCAGTATGCAACAAAGAAGCATCCTCTATGATCCGATGTAAATGTAAATTACCGTAACTTGTGCTTAACAATTACAGGAAACAAGATTGAGCTATTTTTTTGAAGAATGATTTTCAACGTGAAATAATTCCGGAACATACACATATAAACTTTGGTCACAGAACTCTTTCAAGACTCGCTACAATCAGTATTTTGCATGCATTTAGCATGCAGACAAAATTCATGTTCTTTCTACGAGTAGTAAATGTGATCTAACTTAACTTCTCGCATTTCCACAGAATTATTCAATCATGTGTCGAATTACATCCCCAATTATAAAACGATAACAAATGCTGAACCATAATAAATCCACGAGTAACCCACACTATATCTCAATGAAAAACTATGTTTAAAATCCTGCCTATCAGCTCAGTAAAATTTGCATAGACCGCATTATGATACATATATATACTCACTTCACCAAATGTTCAAGTAGGTAGACGATGATGGACTGGTTAACCATAGGTAATTCGGAAAAAAGCAGGAGCAAAGAGCTTCTCCTGAGCTCGCGGTCTTTGGTATTGAACGCTTCGAAGAAGTTCGGGTAGAGCTTGCTGGTGAACAACGCCTCTGGTAGCTCACGCAGGTACAGCTTCAGCAGCCCCGTCACTGAGTGTATGTCCACTTCCTTGATCAACTGCTCCGCCTCATAAGGGTCTGGCAAAATAGAAATTATCAGCATACAACTCTGAGAGCGAGGTGTGTTTTTGGCAGCGCACCATGGACAGAAACTGGAAATAGGTTTTTATTTTCATCGCATCAAGAGACTTTCCTATGTGTAATAGGAAGCGTCTTATGAGAAGTAGATTCTCGAGGTATTTGAAAGGCATCCTTTTATGCGAACCGAAGTTTATTTGAAGGGAAAATGAGTCACCCTTATTTAACTAATAAATGCGATGCTTGAGTCAAGTTTTGAATAACGTACTAACTTTTTCCGTACAAGATGAGGTTTGCATAGGGTGATACCAAATAACTCGAGGACCGACTGTGGTTATACGTAGGAGGCATACTTGTTTTGCAAGTCATTGTCAGCGATACTAGCATAACTCACAACTCTACATTTTCAACTCCTGAAATTTATTCACTGCTATTCCCTGATAAGTAACAATATTTTATTCAATTCAACTCAACAGACACCGAGATTGTTGACAACTCATTCTAAAACGAGTACATTCGTAGAAACTATAAGCAATATTTTTCTAGATCAAATAAAATTTTCAAACACAAACGATAGAGCAATATCTTTAGGCCCAGCTTTCTCTATGGGAATTAACAACAAATGATGATAACTCGTGGTTGGTAGAAGAGAACTGGAAAGATATGACTGGCCATCACGCACTTGTCTCGAAGGACTTCTTCAGCCTGGCGATGTCGGAGGACATGCCCGAGACTCGGTAGATGCCCAGCTCGCCCACGCCGCGGCGCTCGACCTCCCGCACGCACCGAGTTACCACGAACGGCACGCTTCGCTTTTCCCGTCTGAAATGAATCTCATCAATTTTCTAATTGAACAGTCAATTAAGGTTAGAAAATTCCTAGCCTAGATGACTAAAATAATTTCCTGGTGGAAGAGAATTCGTAGAGATTCTAAAATTTTGATAATAAATTCGGAACATGTGGATACGACTGGCTTTTAATTATATTAACTCACTTCGTGACGGCCGCAATTGGTGCCCCAAAGAGACCATGGGGCTTGGCGGTGGGCACTCGCCGTAGAGTGGCCTCGGGAGCGAGGTACTTGAGTCGAAGAGACACCTGTAGCTCTGGCAGCAGCGACAGCGTGCGGTCCTGCATGCTCTCGGACAGCCAAGAGGTTGACAACTGGCAACAGATTCAATAGGGTCAAGTAACTCTGTTCAAGTAAAACAAAATTGGTAATGTATGAAGAAAATTTAAGACGCAAAAAAATTCATCATGATGAACTAACCTAAAAGAAGACGAAATGGGGAACGGAAAGAACCCTAATACAGAACGGTATTATATCAATTTAATGAAACAACAAAGCTCAAAAAAAAATTTAGAGGTAAAAACAGAAAGCAGGTGCACAAAACTATACACATTAAGAACAGTACAAAATTCGTGTAAAAAACAAGAAAAAATTAATGGATAATCGCATAGAAAGGGAATTTACAATACAAAACACAAAAAAACGTAACTCACATCTAGCTCTGCTTTTCCTCGAAGTTTGTCACCCTCCTTCTCAGTTTCCTCGTAGCAAAGCACCCGTAGCGTTTGGGAACCTTCCAACTCAATGATGAAGTCTTGGTCCCAGGATGGCTGTAGCTGACTTTCTATGGTCCTCGTCTTTGCCTTGCGGAAGAAGTGCCCATACGAGTCAACTTCGAAGCACAAGAACATGCCTGTAGGACAAACAGAACACACTTAGTATCACAGTTTTCAATCAAAGAATTAGCGATAGAAGCAAATCAATTGTAAAAAATCAGATATTTCTAAAAGACTGCTCATGATTAAGATACTGAATAGAATAAATGCAATTAAGGAATTATAAAAGACAGACTAGTTTGTAGTCAGCCGGATATCCCTAAATTAAGTCGACAGAAGAAATATCGGGTCTTCTTTCTCTCAGAGGAGCGGAGTGCATCAGTCAAAACACTTCTGGATGGTATCACTTCAATGTGGGACTTTGTCACAACTACTGTCGAAGAACTTTTTGTCTGAGACTCATTATGATTAACAGCCAGTTTATCAAACACGAAACTTACTTAATACGAGTTCAATCATTACATCGGCAAGCTATGTTAAACAAATTCATTTTCAAAGGTTTCATTGAACTTTTAACATTTCAAACCTTAACTCAATCCTGTTCTCACCTCAGCGGTTTTTATCTATACTGCCATGAAACATTTTCCATGCTCCAAGCTGATGATGGTACAATAACATTCATCGAGTCAGACATCGACCTTGGTTCACTCAAACACACTTTATTATGTGGACAGGTAAACACGCACAAGGTTGCTGCGACAGAATGACAAGGTACCCCACTGGGGTACCCCAAGGTACCCCAGTGAGCGGTTGTTCAACTTAAGACCTGACAGAGCTTGTCTTTTCAACGATTACTTGTAATTTTTGTAAAAACATCAATAACAAATGAGTTAACTGAAAGCTAACTTCATTCAAATTTGAGAATTCCTCAAAAGAAGAAAACAATAGCAAAAGTAGTGACGAAATGGAGTGTGAAAATGAAATAATGTCGTGATCAAGACAAATTACTTTAGTATTCATACCAGATTTATGAAATGTGACATTTACACTTTTAACAAATAGTTTTCAACAAAAATTTAGGGAAGTAGAAGAATACACTTACCATCTGAGAACAACAAGACGGAAACAGTCTAATTTCAAAGTGGACAGAATACGAGAGATAACCCTACTGACGAATAGCATGCAGACGCAATAACGTAGACCCGAGGACAACCTTAGACCGTTTTTAGTCAAAATAAAAAACTGCTCCGCAAAATAATTCAAAGTTTCAAGAATTCTTACCCAAATGTCTTTTATTCACTCTTATATTCAAGCCCAATACAAAACATTATAAGCTCGGACTAAAAGAACTACTGATCATTAGAGAGAAATACCAATTCTATTGAAGCTACGAGCACATCTAACGCGAGACAACGCCCATTTATCCTAAAAAAACACCCATCCCAACGGAGCTTTGAAGTCTTTAATTATTTTTTTAACTATAGGTTGAGACCTCTCGATGACTTATTTTACGAATAGTTAATCGAAATCTACTTTAGACGAGTGAGAGGCGCATGCATTTCCACTGCCTCCTGATTTTTATTATATAATACCCTTCCACATTCGTGGCTTACTCTAACAAGAACAAATTATTCGGACAACAAGGAATTTCTGGCAATAAGTTTCAGGACTCACTCAGGTTAGCTTAACAAAGAGTTTCATAATTCCGCTTAAATCGATCGGGATAAAGCGCTGACTAATGCATCATTTGAGGTTGAACATTTGCCACTAGACTTCACTTTTATTTTTAGTATAATTGATAATCTCATGCGCTCCCCAATGGACAACGATATTCTTCAACACCTTAATACCAGATTGCAACATCGAAATCGATCGAGTAACAATTTTTAATTATTCGTTATTTTCTGTTATTCTAGGGGGAATGATCCACTATTGTGCTCTGGTTGCGATCACTCGACTTGACACTTTCAAGTGCCGTTTAGGAGATCGGTCAACAGTTCCATCCCCAAATCTAGTGCTCAGCTCTATACAGCATTACTAAATGTCAATAGAACTAACAATGCGGAAAATCAACACTTCAACATTACCGCAGTGCAATTATTCTTGTTTGGTTTACTGTGAATTCTTCCGTCCTGAGTTAGCCAGATTTCCCGGTATGAAATAGAAAACTAAATTGAGCTTCCCAAGGCAACAAAAGCAAACTCAAAATACGAAGTAGAGAGCACAAACTAATATGATATATGAATAATTGAACGTTCTTCAATGCAAGAGAAGAGCACCAACCAACTGGTATTTGGAAAATGAGACTATTTCGCTCTACAAAACACATCCCTCCTATCTATTACAAAAGCTCTTAATGCACCATTGATAGTCCTATAGAACGCGTTTAGGCGTAACGCATGTAATACGCATTGCAACTTAATTAATGATGTTAAATTGCAAGCGTAAATTGAGCATAGGCGACAAATTTTAGCTTCAATTCACATCAAACCTCTATTTCAGAAACAGCCGATTTGTCTTAGTTGATGAAGAATTAATGTAATCTCTTATTTCGACCAAACTGAAATACTATGAATAGTACTAGGATTGATGTGTAATATAATTGAAATCATCTCGAGAGATTAGTGGAAGGCAGCAAAGCACAGTATACAAGGACTAACTGGCAGGTTCAGCAAGTCCGTGCAGCGACTTGACGAGCAGATGCAGGTCACCCAGCAGAAGGGGCTCGTCTCGTCCAGACCGAAGCAGGAAGTTGCCCATGTTGGTCTTGAGGAAGCTGCGGTAAGCCGTGATCCAGCCCTGCAGCTCCTGGGCTGTGAGTGAACTCCCACCTACACCCGGGCTGTTGTTCTGAGAGATAAATATTGACTTGAAGCGAAGCAAAAAAAATAGATGAGCATATTTCCCGCGTGCGTTTTAAGCCTAAGCTCATTTGCAGCGAAGTATTTGTAAACGATATAATCAAAAGAATGCTTCAAACTGACGGAACACTAAAAATAGCGTATTCCCTACCGACCGAAACGTAGAGAAAAATAAGAGGAAAATATTCTTGGTAGTGACGTCTGAAGAAGTTTCCGCCGTAGTTCAAGTTTTCATTCCAGAGTCTGATATAATGTAGAAAAGTGTAACCCATGTTTACTTGAGAGAATTACAGAAACGTGGCTGCGTAACCTTTTACGACAAATTACAGCACAAGTGACTTCTTATACATTTTTAAAGACAAAGCTATTTTGAACGATACAAAATTTGCTGTTCTCTAGCTTATTTGCGTTGAATTTGAATGTTTTTGTTATGATTTATCTTTCTTCCTATCTAAAGAGCTTTGCCAGATGTCAACAATGAGATTTAGTGATGAAAATATTCAGCTTTATTTTAATTCATAATTTTGTAATTTCGTCAGAATAAAATTAAAAAATGATTGAGACACCATGGTCTGAAGCAGAGCACCGTAGATCATACCTGGAGAACATTAACTGCTTCGGTCCACTGCTGGCGCTCATACTGTGAGGACAGCAGGAAGACGTTGTGGAGATTGGACATGCCGCGTCTGCCCACCCGCCACGGTAGCGACGGCGACGCCAGGATGAGCTGAGCTTCCAACTCAGACAGCCGCTTGCGTAACTTGTCCACCCGCGAGTTGTGAAGCAGGCCACCGCCACCGGACTGGGCCCCGCCCCCAACGCCGCTCTGACGCACAAAAAAATAATTATGCCACCAACAATCTAATTGATAACAGCTTGCCGAATTTATGAAACAAAAGCTATTGTTCAAACTCTGACGTTAAGTTACTCGATCCAAATTTTGATAGTTTTTGTAGTGGGTTATCACGATAGCACTGTATTCTTTACACAAAATCTATGGAGTCATTTTCAAACAAGTAATTGGTATAATTCCGGCTATTTGAAAACAGTAAGCATACATGATATCCTTGACCTGACCCCTTGCCGTAGCACCACAAATTTCTTTAGCTCAAGTTTAAGCAGAGCTTAGAGAACAATGTTGACTAACGTGCCGCTTGAGATGACCATGTCAGCCGACGATAACAGAAGTAACTCACCGGCTTCTCTGACGAGCCCTCGAGCCTGCGCAGCTGGTCTCGCACGGTGGCCGCCTGGCTCTTCAGGTTCACCAGGTTGGGAGGGTTCGCCTCCTTGAATTGTTCTTGGCTACTGCCCGCCACGATCAAAATGTCGTGCAGGCTTATGAACCATTTCAGGTCAAACGTAAATTTATCAGCTCTATTCGTAGCCTGCGAAATACCGGAACAAATAAGTTACTGTTCAACATTAAAGAGGTAATAACGAAGTATTTTACAGCTCGTATGTAACATGAATCAATCTATGCGTTGTGATGCAACTCTCGAAGACAAATAAAGTTCACATATGAAGTAAAAATCAAACCAAAAACATTCGTAAGGTTATGATTCTAGGAGACATAGCTCGAAATATCAGTACAATAAGTAGCTTACAAATTAAAAAAAATAATAGAATGGACTTCAAAGTCGAGCCACTGAAGTCTCATCAGAACATGCTGTCGACAGCTGAGTAGGTATAAATATAATATAGAGATCATGACAAGGTCACCGCTCACTTTATACTTGGCACACAAAAGAACGTCGTTGAAGAGGAAGAGATGACGAAGCTTGCGGTGTCCGTCGACAAGTTCAACGATGAACGAGTTCCGCACCAGGTGTCGCTGAGGGCGTTCGCACACCTGTATACCCACCGAACAATTAGTCAAGAAACTCATATATTTATCGAATGATAAGTAAAAACTGGGCTTGTGAAACAAATAACTCATCAAACTTTACATACAAATTTTAATGCAAATGTTGAAACAAAACAGACTTAAGGTTAAGTTATAAGTTAATTAGAGCCTACGTAACCGCATGAAATGTATCCCAAAAAGAAAAAGAACACGAAGGCCCCTTTTTCTCTGAAAATCACGGAACGGTGTGTTCCTTTAAGTGTTCTCACTTACGCATTAATGCGTTTCCACACAGGATTTCTTACGCATAGGAACAAGATTGGAAGAAGTAATGAAACGAGAAAAAATTTGAAGACAAAAGTAATAAATGCTGAAATAAAGACAGCAGTGACCATGAAAAAAAGATGGGCAGTAAGAAAACAAAAGCAACCTTCTCTATTTAAAAAAAAAACGCCTACCTAACAATCAGCTCGGGACCTCACTGGGAGCGCAAATTCCAACAAATACAATTGTCGTGCCCTCCTGAGGGGATGCGGTATTGAAGACCATTAGATATGAAAGTCATGAAGAGTGACCAATTCCGGTAATTCACTCACTACCATGGCGTCATTAGGTACCTAAGAGCCATCATACGAACGCTAGAAATCACCATGGTCATACTCACCGACAACATGGTGTCATTCGGTACCAAAGAACCATCCGACAGGAAGCTCTGGAAAAGCCTTAACGCTTCCTGTAGAGACTCGCTGTCTTGCTCTGGTGTATGCTTCAGTAGATCCTACAAGAAAATAACGAAAATTAGATTAACCAAGTCTGACTTCTCACTTCATACAGAATTCCTTTTTTCTAAGATGATGGGCTAAATTTGAAAATATTTTGATCGTAGCCTAGAAAATTTTCAGATCTTCAACTAAACCATTTCCAATCCAATTTCCTCCTAGGGAAACTGAATTTCCTCCTAGTGAAACTGAATTTCCTCCTAGTGAAATTGAATTTCCTCATAGTGAAATTGAATTTCCTCTCAGTGGAACTGAATTTCCTCGAAGTGAAACTGAATTTCCTCATAGTGAAATTGAATTTCCTCTTATTGAAACTATATAAATTTCCTCCTAGTGAAATTGAATTTCCACATGAAGAAAGACGTTGATATAGCACTTTTACAATCAGTTTACTTGGAAATATAACTGCACGTACTCTGCTTGTAACTACGATACCATTAGTGATATAATACAGGATTTCATCAGCTTTTATTATTCTGACGAAAAATTGCCCCCTCCGAGATGAAGTACAAGAAGATCAGTGATAATGAAAGGAAAATAATTTATGAAGCTTACATAAACGAGGAGGACTGGAGAACAGTTGCAAACGCTATGGGGGTTAATTTGAAAACAGCATACGAATGGTTAAAGAAAAAACAAGAAACTCCAAAGAAGAAAGGTGGCGGCATATCTAAGAAAACAAATGAAATTGTTGAACTGCTTACTTCTACCATTGAAAACAACGCCTCAACTACCTGGGCTGAACTGAAGACCATTATCAGCACCCGTTTCAATATTAATGTTAGCATTAATACCGTGAAGAACTGGTTAGACTGTGAACTGTGAACTCTTCACAGTAAAACTTGTGCGTTCCCAAACGTGCAATATGAACACCCCAGAAAACAAG
>JACJUY010000731.1:118324-167951 GCA_014220935.1 Platorchestia sp. MABIK | reverse complement strand
TTTTTTACATGATTTTTAAAAATATGTATGATTTTTTTATATCATGATTTTTTGTAAAAAACATTTAAAATAAAACAGCATGGTTTTTTGGTCAAAATTTATTAATATCCAATTTTTTAGTCATAATTTTTTAGTAAAAAATATTTAAAAAAAAACAGCATGGTATTTTGGTCACATAAAATATATTAATATCCATGTTCTTTAGTCATTATTTTTCAACCTTACAGTAAAAGCGGTGGCAGATAACCCACAATTACAAAAAGGAGTCTAAGAGGAACAGCAGGAGCCACCGAACTTATATTGATGGAGTCAAAATTCAGAGCTTATTATCTCTACTATGTCTGAATATTTTGGTCACATAAAAATAAAATCAGACATAGTAGAGAAAGTAAGCTCTGAATTTCGACTCCATCAATATATTCAGAGCTTATTATCTCTACTATGTCGGATTTTTTGGTCACATAAAAATAAAATCAGACATAGCAGAGATAGTAAGCTCTGAATTTTGACTCCATCAATATATTCAGAGCTTATTATCTCTACTATATCTGAATATTTTGGTCACATAAAAATAAAATCAGACATAGTAGAGATAGTAAGCTCTGAATTTTGACTCCATCAATATAAGTTCTGTGGCTCTGGCTGCTCCTCTTAGATTCCTCTAGGTAATTGTGGGTTATCTGCCACCACTTTTACTGTATGGTTTCCTTTTGATATTTTAATTAAAAAAAATCATGACTTAAAAACATTGATGTTACTATATTTTATGTGACCAACAAAAAAACAGACATATTCATAACAAAATTTGAATGTGTGCAAAAAAAACGAAAAAAAACAAACAAAAAAAAACACATAAAAAACATGTTTTTTTTCAAAAAAAACTGCTATCAAATAAAACCGTTTTTTTTTGCATCACTACCCCTGAGAGTGGTTATTTCCACAGACACACTAGCACTATCCCCCAAAGGAGATTCTATTTCAATTAAAGGAATGCCTAACTAACCTTCAGCTCAAAGGCATACATATCTCAGAAAATGCTAATACATTTTGAAGTATAGCATATGAATGAATTATATATAAGGGTAGTAAAATCCGCTAAATTGAATATTCAAAGCTTTTAGAAGCCTTTTTTTTATAAATTGGACATTAAACACTTTTAATGGAAGGAAATTAGAAGGAAGCACTGTAGAAGGAAGCACTGTAGAAGGAAGTATAAAACTAGTATGGATATAAGTGTTCTATTGATGTCAAAATTGGCGCATAATTCAAATGTGCTTGCTTAATACTTCTGTCATCATAATAGATGAACTCTGATACTCGAACACAGTTTGTTCGGAAAGCTATTAAGTATTATGAGTTATATGCCTCAGAGAGTGCATCATACAAGCTCAGAGAATAAGAACTGATGCTCACACGGTGATTATGGCTAATTGTGCTCAATTGCAGTGAGTAAAATACAAGACAAAACTAACAACGTTAAACATCCCTGTCATACTGTGTAAGAATTAGGATAATTCTATTAATTCGACAAATCAAATTGAAGTATTCTGGTTTTTATTTCTTCAAATAAACATTCTGGGTTTGGCGAGAAAATAATTGCTTTTACTGGGAAACCAAGTGCACAAAATGCCACGGCCGTGCAGCAGCGAATAGCGTAGCGATGAAGGAAGGCTCATGAGATGACTCTACCAACGCATGAAAGCAACATGGAGCTCATCCAAGGCAATGGCGGCATGCACACTCATGAGGCTGAGGCCTGAGGAAGGAAGTCTCGAGACGAGTTCACCTCAAGCAAATGAAGCCAACATCAAAGTGCAGGGCACAGACGAGGTCTTCACTCAGAAAGTAATTAAATAATAATGTGAAGGTTATAATGAGGTAGGAGTACCCTACAGTACATCACATAACGAACCTCACAGAGTTGTTCTCTTTGACCTTTTTGATATAATATATTTTTCATGTGTAGTAAATTTAAACCAACTAAATTGTTGCTGTAACAGAACAACACAAAATGCCATAACTCTAGTGAAAAGTTTCTCGGAATACACAGAAAATAAGAAAACAAATTAGAAAAAATTTCAGAACGATACTGCAAATTTCATATTAGAAGTATTTCAATGAAATGAACATTAACGAAAAATGTACATAGGAATGAAATAGAGAAAATATAAAACGTCAGCCATTCATATTGAAAGATCAGCAAATCAAACTTCCTCATAATGAAGAGGCAACTCAACTTGGAGATGATAATTTCAGAGCATACAAGCTAAAATGGTTGTGAGGGCGGCGCATGAACGGCCTGTTGATCCTTCGACAAAAGACCTCGACATTTCTGTCATAAATCAGAAGAATAAAACAAAACATCTCATTGCAAGGCCGGCTACACATCCCCCGGATTTCCGGACTTTCAACTGAGCGTATCTAACCGCACATATCAATCAATGCTTTAATTGAAAGTTGGTCATACGAGGGAAAATTAGAAAACAAAAGTCTGTACGCCATCGTCTGACGGATGCAGAGAGCGAGGAGGACCGGTAGAGGAAGTATGAAAGGAAGAGGAAAGTTGGGTTCCCATCGTTAAACGCAGTGCTCATTCGGCTGTAGTATACTAGCACAGCGTTCAAGTGTTTGCTATTCTCGAAGGCTCCAAAGCGACGTTTCCTAATGAATTGGCTACACTGAATGACAGCGAACAGATAACACATATATATATATAATTTTTTTAACCATTGATTTAGCGGGAAAAGAAGAGAAAATGCCGAAGCTCGGGAGAAACAGAGAATGATTTTCCATGTATAAAGGAGATGGTCAGCGTCTCACAGCGTCCGTCCACGCTGCACCAGTGGAGCGGATCTGGCCCACCTCCACCAAACAGGATTTCCTGCAGGGCTACAGTCGAGCACACGAACACAGAATCTAGCAATAATGTAGCTTTGCATGACTGTCCTTTTCGAGGCAGATAAAGGTGTTTGACCCAGGCAGAACTAAATCGCTAAATTCACGTGCAATCGTTGAAGAACTGCGTTTGAGGTTCAAACCTGAAGAATGTTGAGAAGTAATCCCTCTATATTATTTCACCAATTTTTTGGTGAACTCGAGCACTTGCAGAAATACAACCTTCCATAGCTTACGAAGCAAGCCTTGCATTGTAGCAAGAGGTGTAGGAGTTCAATGCTCCCATTCTATTTATCCAATACATCGTGGAGGTTGATTTTAAACTTTTGTCACATTTAGTACGTCATGTTAGGACTGCTGGCACGAATGAACCCATCACTACGGCGAGGTCACGATAGAGTTAGGTTTCAGCTTTTAATGGTTACCTAAGTCAAGAAAATTGTATGACTAAACTATGTGCGATACTATGATTCAACTGTTCTACGATATTACAGTCGTACCTTAAATCTCGTTTTTTAATGTATGTTAACTTTAACATCGTTAGAGGCGGGCTACGGATATAGTCGACATTCGTAAGAGATCACGATATCTTCCTTTCGTGAATATAAATTTGCAGAAGCTAAGCGTACAAATACCTTCTAGGCAAGAGACGCAAAAATATTTGCGAGGTATTTATTTACAAAAAGGTGTTGCAACTGATGCCTATGATAGAAAAGAAAAAATGACTTTGAATACGCTATTTTTAAGCCAAGTATTTCACCCACCGGCGACGGGATTTCAAAATAAATATTAAAAGTACGCACCTAGCAAATAATCGTACGACGCTAACTTCCACTAACTTTTTCCGTTCAATAAGAATTGAAGGGCAATCGAGGACCCATATTTCATTCGCAGCATTTGGAACATATTACCAAAAAGGAAGCTGAAGAAGCATACGGAAGCACTGTTGCAAAACCTCCAAAGGGAGGGTTGAGCGAGAAGTAGTTTAGAAGAAAGAAGTTTTCTAAACTACTGGACTGGAATACTCGACCAAACGACGAGAAAGACACCTCGGCTATCCATGATAGACAATCGATGAGAAAATCCTGAAAATTTATAATACTATGAGAGTATCAAGCACAGACTTTTACACAACCGGCGTTCCCCCACTCAGCAGCTGGGTACAGCGCGGGACACCGGGAGGCGGTCAGGTCCACAAAGAGGAGCAACACGTTCCTGATGAGAACTACATGCTTTGAGTTTGGCACTTAACGTTTCTCCAGGTTCCATGACAGCGGTCTTAGAAGTTTTGAATTGACAATGTGTGTATTAGATTGAGTTATAGAAAAAGAGTGAATGTTTTGATTACACTGGATAAGTCAGTTTAGCTTCCCTAACCGAAACAAAAGTGTTCCAAAAAGATGATGGAGACAGACACCATTCCCAATGAAGTGCAGAAAGCGGTGAATCTAAGCACACGTTGAGTTCACACACAAAATCCACTGTGCGTAGAAATATCAAGTTAAAAGAGGTTTATGAAACAAGATATAATATGAAAAAATAATAGATGCCGTAAAACACGACGCCAGTGAATCGAAAAAAGTCTTTAAAAACATTCTATTTCAACAAAACGAAGGCCTACTTAACTTAGAACTCCGGACCTCGCACTTTCCCCCTAGGAGTACTAATTAATACGTGTACAAAATTTGCATCACCTAGAGAGGTGGTCCACTTCAGTCTTCCATGCTCTTCATAATCTAACAAGAGACATGATCATGTTATCTGTGGTACTTCATTTTCTTTCAAAAAAAATAATGGAAACATTTTACCCATTCTCCTTCAAGGAGCTGAGCTTGAACATCACCGCACCGAGCGGAATTGAAGGAAAAGCCGTGCTGGCATGAGAGAGTTGCAGATTAGATTATTAGTTAGTTTAAGCCTCCCTATCCGCTACAAAGGCGATCCAAAGAGAGGAAGGAGGAAGGCACCATTTAGTATGGAGTTTAGGGAACGTGGAATCTATGCAGAAAGGGCATAGACACAGTAAGATGAGAAAGAAGTTTATGAAACAAGATCAAAGTTGAAGAAGAAAGTAGTTGGTGTTGAAAAAACAGGACAGCAGTGAACCGAAAAAAGATGGTCCGTAACAGAACAAAAACCTATTTTATTTCAACAAAAAGGAAGCCTACCTAACCCTTAGCTCGGGCCCTCACATAGTTCCCCTGGGAGCGCTAATTCCCATAGATACAATAGTTGTATCCCCCTGAGGGGTGAGAGAGTTGCAATGCGCAGCAACAGAGCCAGGGCAGGGGAGCAGGAGCGGCCGACAGGGGGCACCCGGTAGCGGCCCCCGCATGCCCGGCCTGCAGCAGCGCCAGCCGCTGCCGGCGCGCAACAAGGCCGCCGCATCTGTCGCCCTCCAACTGTGCATTCGAGCGTTCACCCAAAAGTGAAAGTTCTAGAGTACCTCCGCAGTAAAGAAGAAAGTCGGCCTCGGAACAACGCAACTACAGAACGTGCTAAATAATAGATTTTCAAGTTACTTAAAAATAAAGATAGAACAGCTGGCTCTCGCACGAAAAGCTGGGAAAATATCTAGTTAGTTTAAAAATGACTAGTGTGTAATCTATACAGAGAACTATAGTGAACACTTTGATTTTGAACTACAAAAATAAAGTTCAGACATAAATAAGGGCGATTAGAGTAGATCACGCTCAATGACAGTTGGAGTGTAACGCAGCACAAGGTTCTCTTAAATCGAGGAATTCCATGAACCACATGAAAATATCGAATATGGAATGACGAATTCATCTTTTATTTCAAATGTGATCACTACATTTTCTGAAATTTTGTGTCAATAAAAGCGTGAAAAGGCGACTTAGTTCAACATAGTTAAGGCAAAATTCCATATACAGGGTGTTGGTGGAACTCTTGGTACAAACTTCGGCTACTAGTAGAAAATACAAATTTAAACACTTTTATCGAAAAATATCGAAAAACGCTTAGTTTTTTAATTATTGGGCTTAGCAGTTTTTAATGTTGCGCTTCAAGAACTCACGGCGATCCTAGTTAATCACATGCACTTATGTTCGAAAATAACACACGAGGGTAATGAAAAACGTTAATTAACATGAGGTACTTTAATGTACAATAGAAAGTAACGCATCAAAGTAGGTGTTCAAAATTTCGACCATTAACATCGATACACGCACGACACCTTCGTCGAAGCGAGTTGCGTCCGTTGCCAAACATTCCTGGGTTGTCAGCGATATCTTCAGCAGCGACTGCAATTCGAGCGACAAGGTCTTCTTCCGACTCCACAGGTGTCGCATAAATCAGAGATTTCAAGTGCCCCTATAAGAAAAAATCTAACGGAGTCAAATCAGGTGATCTTGGTGGCCAGGACACAACACCACCACGACCAATCCATCGATTTGGAAATTGTTGGTCAAGAAACCGTCGCACATTTAGAGCATAATGCTCCGGAGCTCCATCGTGTTGAAACCAAAGTCGTCTACGAATACCTAATGGCACATTTTCCAATAAACCAGGAAGGACTTCTTCAAGAAAGATTTTGTACACATCTCCAGTAAGACGCTCTGGCAGAATGTATGGACCAATGAGTTGATTGTGCACGATACCTGCCCAAACATTGACAGTGTAGCGATGTTGGTGATGACGTTCATGGATGACATGAGGGTTGTTCTGCTGCCATGAGTGAAAGTTATGATAATCAAAAATTCCATCTCGGCTGAAGGTTGCTTCATCCGTAAACAACACACACTCTGCAAAATTGGCATCTTCTACCCCCCGATCTGAAAACCACTGCGCGAATCGCTCACGAGGACCATAATCAACGGGAAGGAGACCCTGGATTCTCTGGAAGTGATATGGATGATAATTATTCCGGTTCAATACATGCCACACTGTACTATGGTCACGAATACCCAAAGATGCCGCTGCGGCACGGTTGCTCGCACGCGGGATTCTACGGAAATGTTCCAACACTTCTTGCTCTCGATGATAATTTATTGGGCGACCAACGTCTACTCTGTTTACACTAAAACTGCCAGTTTCCGTCAATCTTCGGTGCTATGCAGTGAATAATCGATGATCAGGGACTTCTCGATTAGGGTAACGTTCGTGATAGATTCTCGCAGCACGTCTTGCATTACCATTAGCAGCACCATGAGTGAAATGCATGCCTGACATTCGGGCATTTGTACGGCGATACATCTTACCACTTCAGTGCCACGGTGCTAACTGACAAAAGATACGCCTACGCTTCTCACCAGGGGTCGCTAACGTTGACTAGGAATTTCTACAAATTTCCTGAATCTGTGAATTAATGTTTTAAACTGTAAATAAAACATGTTCGATTCTGCCAACATTTGTTCATTCTAATTCCCCAAATTGCCCTTATTCCTGTCTGTTGCGAAATCGCTGTTGTGTTCTTGTAGCGTGGCATTGAAAACTTCTAAGCCCAATAATTTAAAAACTAAGCGTTTTTCGATATTTTTTCACTTGTGAAGAAGTGTTTTAATTTGTATTTTCTACTAGTATCCGAAGTTTGTACCAAGAGTTCCACCAACACCCTGTATAGTCTCACAAAATCTCGCTAAAGTCTACAACGTAAGCAATCAACTTGACGAGGTGCCAAGGAAATTAATATGTAAGGATATAGGATTAGTGTGCAGGCATTAAACTGAATATAAAATCAATTACACTTAGTAACAAAACCTAGTAATTGAAGGGATGAAATTGGGCAAGCGAGGGGAACAGCCCAAATGAAATTACCACCCATAATGCGCTAAGCTACATGAGGCAGCAGATCACGTTATCCTCTTGGGATTATATTCGCAAAAATCGTACATTTTCAGCATTTTTGACACTTACGGTCTACAGTCAAAACTTGAATGAATAGTAAAAATGTAAATGGAAACCACCGCATATAAAAAAATGCTCATGAATCTTTCTTCACAAGAGACCTCAAATATTTGTCATTGCATGAAAATCTTCGGAAGTTTTACAAGCACACAATAGAATATGAGGTGCAGTGATCTCTCAATGGAGGTCCACGCTTTGATTTTCCAGACGTCAAGCGAGATTTATTACACGTTTGAAAATAATGAAATTCGTACAACTGAATACCTCTAGGAAATTAACTTGAAAACATTTCTTGCAGAGATTTTCAGAGAAAACATGTGTAGATATTTTCCCACACGTACGCGACAGCTTAGAATCCAGGGTATAGGGAAAACTTCAGCGTTTATGGAGAGTTCATTATTTGAGCGACAGTAGTAGACCTTTCTTAGGAACTTCGGAATGTTTTCTTCAGAACTGTAGTGTAAAAATAACACAGCAACGAAATAACCCAAAGAGGTACTTATGAGTGGGAAACAGTTGCAAATTACAAGTAAAATTTGTACTTTGAAGTAGAGAATAACTCGAAGCAGTAAATCACAATCACGTTACCATTACCAGTGCGAATGCAACTAGGCGGGGATGAAGTTGCCTAGGCCAAACCCTTAAACAGGTATACTGAATTTTTAACGTAAAACCAACTATCACTGGGTCAAATTAAATTGAATTACAATGATTCAACACCGTACAGGGGCATAAGTACTAAACATGTTTAGGTAACTTGACTTCCCAGAAAAAGTATCGGGGAAGCTATCTAATTCAAGTAGTTACAGAATGAAATAGCCTCATGATGTTTATCGCTACGCACCACCAAAATATAGGTAGCATTATAAATGATGCAGCTGCACTTTGTTTTAAACTACAGAGGCGAGATGTAGCGAGGCATGCACCGTTGCAGAATCAATAGTGAAGAGAAGGAGGCAGGAAGCTTTGTCGCGCTACAGCGGTCGATATTGCGGACCCTACATGCGCATATCAGGCAACGCAAGATCGATGATCCTACCAGAAATTCTTCATCAGCTTAGCGTTCAAAAAACGATACTCGAAGGAATAACTAATGCATAACCGAAATGAAAACCGCTGGATTATTCAAGGAGGGTTAAAACTGCAATGTAAAAAAGGTAATGAAGATAAAAATT
Source organism: Platorchestia sp. MABIK (assembly GCA_014220935.1). Classification (NCBI taxonomy): domain Eukaryota; kingdom Metazoa; phylum Arthropoda; class Malacostraca; order Amphipoda; family Talitridae; genus Platorchestia; species Platorchestia sp. MABIK. The sequence continues at coordinate 159,015 of JACJUY010000731.1, read as the reverse complement.
AATTCTCAAGTTTTACATTATACCAAGTATGTAAACTAGTCCAAATCTGTGTAAACTGTTGTCAGAAACTGAAGACAAGCGGCATGTTAATAAAGCCGAGCAAAAAGTGAGAGTAGATCAAACATTTTCCGTACCATCATTATATTTGCGCTTTCTCTCAACGCTGAGGAACAAGATTCTCCGGGTACAATTGCAAACTCAAAACGATGCAAAAAAATAAGCTTAGTAAGCAACAACTTTTGAGAAAGTCCTCAAGCAGGACTTTCTCGCAACACTGCGGAATGGGCGCATACCAGTCTCACGCCTAAAATCAAAAGGCTTCATCACAAGAGAATCTACATCCGAGAAAAATCACTTCATCTAGATCACACAATAATTCTAATTCAAACCAATTTTGCCGATGCTGCTATGAATTGCATTATCATAAAGCTAAAAAATTTTCAGGATTCAGACAAGAAAAATAATTACCACATTGACTGCGATGGGTTAAACTTAAATTCAATATTCAAATTAAATTTAAGGTCAAAAGTTGTTTAAAGTTTCATAAAAAGAACACATTAAAAAAAGATGGTTAAAAAATTTCTGAACGACCCATCGATGGGTCGTTTCACAGCAGGAAAAACCTAAAGCTCATTTTACACCTGCGGTGTGGAGCGTCGGTGAACTTGCTAGAGCTCCTCCCACGAGAGGATTGAGCGTCAGTGCACACCGACTTGCTTTTACACTGCCGCTCAACACGACGCTCCTTCCCCAGAGACAGCAATCGTCAGTATTGCTCTTGCAATACTGACAGAATACTTGACTGAACTATTGGCAGAATATTTGCAGAATAATTTGCAGAAGTAAAAATCTAATATTCTAAAAAACTTTAGTACTACCCAATTACCTTAAAAAAACACTAAATGGAAAGAAAAAATAAATATCAATTACTAATTTGTAGGTGTACATTTTTACTTTTTCCTTTAATTTGAATTATCTTCTAATGACACCTGCCGAATGTTTTCCGTGTATTTGAAGTACTTTTCTTGAGAGCAATGCACATTGTGTAATTTAATTACACTGTAATAAATTTTACGTTTACTCACGCAGTGCATATTTCTTTGATTTTTTTAATAGTGAGAGCTGTTTCCTGTCTTGGTCTCTCAGTGTTTGAATTTTCATTTTAACCATTGCAATATCATTATTTGGGAAGTGAGATGCTAGACTTTTAAAAGCATCTTCTCTGGACACTCGGTTTTTATACTCTGCGAGCTTAACGTTCCATAAACATGGAAATTTTTCACATTTTTCAATAGGAGTTATAATTTCTTCCTTGCTACATAATATGTAAGCCATGACTACACATGCTCTCTATGGTCTCAAGAGCAACTGAACGCTGTTGACTGGCAGTGCACACCGCCAATATTTAGCATGCAGAATGTAGCCGCTCCTTGCCGAGAGCGTGGCAATAAGGGTCATTTTGCATTGCTGTGGGCGGAGCTTATTTGACTGGCGGGATTGAGCGACGGTGTGGAGCGCGAGTAAACCGTCAATGTAAAAGGGCCTTAAAGCACGACCCACCGGTGGGTCGTATCGCTGTCAACGTGTTAAAGTAGAGTAAAAATTAAATAATTTCTCATGACAAACTTTTTGTTCTTAATGTTGTCGGATTATTGCTATTACTACTATCATTTTAAACTATTTGATTTTAAGACTTCCTTGCCACAACTGAGGCGATCTCAAGAGTTAGAAGAGAAAGGACCATTCAGTATGGACTTTTGGAAACGAGGAATCTGTGCACAAAGCGTGTTAGGACGCCGGATGCTACACTTGGCCCCGCGCATAGAAAAAGCAAGTTAAGATGGAAGAAAAACAGCTGAAGTACAGATAGCGAACGAGGAATGATAATCATAAGAAGCAAAGTGGATATGATAGGTGAAAGTCCTTAAGTTCTACCTATAACTGAAGTACGCTCACAATATTTCCCATGGAGGCGCCAGTTCCGATGAAAAGCTTAGATTAGACAAACCATATCAACCTAAACCTACTACCTATCCCATGCCCCTCAAAGATAACGTCGCAGTGAGCCATAAATACAACGAGTTGGACTGAGCAACAAAAGCACGGTTTCATTCAGTACCGGCAAGTTTTGTGTAATTTTACGGCAGGATAATAATCAACTTATAATTGAAGATCAACAAATCCACGTCACATGCGAGCGTTATGGATGTGTGTCACGCTCATAACGCGATCGTGAGTCTCATTTTTGCATAACTAGTACTTGCTAATCCATTAAATACCATTTCAGGGTAGTGAACCACTGTACTTCACCTGCAATGAAGTCTCCCATGCGAATCAAACGCTGAGAAATGCAATGAAGACTGAAAATCATTCATATTCCGTTCAGAAGGTAACCCATAAATGATGCCGTAAGGATTTGTTTTGAAGCACTACGTCAACGCGTGAGCGTAATAAAGACTCATTGTTGTGAGGCTACGATTGTCAAGAATTATTAAAGCCGCCAAAAGTTAACTTTTTTGAGTAGCTTCTGTTTATCCGAATTTCTTCCGAACACCAGCGCTTTCAAGTACGGAAACCTAAGACAAATGCAGCTACAGTATCATATCGACTCGGGAAGAAAGAACGGACGGAATTTATTATTATGAAACACTTTAGAGGTTAGATTCACTGAAAAATAATGCCAATACGAAACAAGAAAACGCCAAAACAAGGTGGAATTACAAAAGTAAAAGCAAATGCGAACAGATGGAGAGTAAAAATACCAACGTTCAGCCCCCACATTTCTGTGAATAAAACCGGAAACAGGAACATAGCAGGAAAATATCGATTTTGACAAGGTTTTCGGGTAAACCGTTTCCTAAGTGATAAATACACCTAAGCTGACAACGCAATCAGCATATCAGCACTGCCATCTTTCGAGAGGAGCTGGTGATTGAAAGAGCAAGAGACAATAGATCGCTTTTTTGGGACGGGAGAAATGAGACGCGTTTTACTGGAGATTGATACATCACTGCTTCCTGGGTATTCGAAAAATACAGAAATTTAAAGTACTTATGAAGTATAATCCCTCCTAATTTGTTCCATGCATAAACGCTAACGCTATTAGTCGAACTGAATGATCACACTAGTAACTCATTTTATCTGAAGACGGCATTCTTAGTAACTTCAGAAAAAATTCAATGTCACTCTACTGCAGCAGCTAAAAAGAAATACTATGTTTAATAACTTAGAAAATATGTTAGGGAAATTTGTAGTTCAAAATCCTTACACATGGTCAGAGCAAAATCTCGCGTCATCTGAAAGAAGAAAACTTACACCATTTTACGCAGACCAAATTAACACGCGTCAGTTTTGCAATGTGAGTTAGAGGCGACTGCTGGTAGTCGTTTCGTATTCACTACAGCAGGATTTAGGTTAGATGTTCGTTTACGTCTCCCTTATCGCAACACTTTCACGGCGATGCGACTCAGCGGTGTTCACCGAGGTAATTTTCATAATGCTGCTGACCGACCAGCGGTCACAAACTCAATTTCCATTAATACTAAGTGAAAACTAAACGAAGGTACGATCCATTTAATGTTCGTTATTTTCAAAATTGACCTCCAAAATCAACTCTAATTTGAATAGAACACAGAACTTCAGTTTAACCCACTGCAGTCAACGTGTTTAAGGAAACAAGATATAAGTTGAAGTAGTAAGTGGGATGTACTGAAAAACAGGACTGCAGTGAATCGAAAAAATTTGGTCCATAACAAAATAAAACGCCTTTTCTATTTTAACACAAGAAAGGCCTACCTAACCTTCAGCTCGAGACCTCACATATTCCCTCTGGGAGTGCTACTTCCCATAGATATAATAGATGTATCCCCTTCAGAGGACTCCTGTAGAAAATGGGCGAGAAAAGTAGGAAGCAAATTAATACCGAAACCTGGATGCCACTGTGATTCCCCGAAAAATGAAATTAAAATAATCATCTACAAGAAATTTTCTACGGGTAGAAAATGAAACGACATAAATGCTTTCCGCCGCATAGGCCACAACATCTTGAAATTCCAAAACATAATTTTCTCTCGTTAACCATGTATGCTAGCAAAAACATTTCGGAGCACCAACACCGCTATCACGTTCGTCACACATTTATAGCCAAGACAAGCAGAGATAAGATACCACTGAGAAATAACCTCGTCTTCACAACGTGAGGAAATTACCAGCTTTCTCGTGTCAAGCGTTTTACAGCCGTAAACTTACTTGGTACTTGACGGTTACCTGGCAACACTTTGTAGTTTAATTTCTGAAATTTCTATGCGTAGTTGATGGCCCATACAGTTGATTTCCCATATAATTGGTTAGGTTAGGCAAATGCTTCACTTCGTTTATAGTAATCAACAATTTTGTTTGCTACGTGTGTCAGCATTGAGTAAATTAACTTTTTAAATTTTCGTTACTAATTGACAGCCCAAATGAACGCCAATGTGAACCAATTTTCTAACCTACTAGACTCACAAACTACATGTAAAATCAATTATATGTAAAAACTTAAAATCAAAGTGTGGACAGATTACAACACGTACCTATACTTCTTTGATAATTTCCCAGCTAAAATAGTTTAAATCAAGTACAACTGCAGGGAAAGTAAGTTTTACAGCCAGGTCAAACACAAATCAAAAGATTAGATTATTAGTCAGTTTAAGCCTCCCTATCCGCCACAAAGGCGATCCAAAGAGAGGAAGGAGGAAGGCACCATTTAGGATGGAGTTGAGGGAACGCGGAATCCATGCAGAAAGGGCATAGAAACAGTAAGTTGAGAAAGAAGATTATGATACAAGAATAAAGTCGGAGAAGAAAGTAGTAGGAGCTGAAAAACAGGACAGCAGTGAACCGAAAAAAGGTGATCCTTAACATAACAAAAACCTTTCATTTCAACCAAATAATAATACTAATAAATTTAGGGTTGGGTTTCCCCATTTCAACAAAAAGAAGGCCTACCTAACTCTCAGCTCAGGCCTCACATTTCCCCCCTGGGAGCGCTAATTCCCATAGATACAATAGTTGTATCCCCCTGAGGGGACACAAATCAAAATAAAAGCAATGTCTTTGAGTCCCCGAAACACGAATCTTGGCTACCGATCCCAACATGAAGCTCTCACGCGGCCAAATGAACTGGCACGAAGTTCATTGGAGGATTCCGGAGGCAGTCGATATCTCAAGTCCGCTGCACACTTCAACACAATGGTTCTCAAGTTTCTTTTGTATGGCATGGTCCAAAGACCAAAAAGGCTTTGAGGGACACGAACTTTATTCCTCATCAAACCTTAAATTCTTGAAACAACAAAGTTGGCCCTTCGTAGTGTACACTTTATCATACGAAGGAAACCTGCACCCAACGCGAGTTTTTCAGACATAAAAATGCACGTACTGTTATACAAAATGGACAACTAGATAAGGGCGTTTTACAGAAATTTCGAGAAAAGAATTATGAAGTTGAAGTACAGTCAACTGAAGCACGTATGAGCAGCTGGAAAGTGGCACTTCAGCACGTGTCTGGGTTCTTACTCTGTGAGTTACACAAAAGCGGGACTGAATAAAATTATTATTGTAATAGTTTGAATTTAGGGCTAAAGAATTTGTTTATCGTATGAATAACAGTTACAGGTTAAGTAGATTATTGCTTACGGCACTATTTCACTGATAAAAATAGAATACTGACGCGAGGACAAAGCAAAACTTTTGCATGTGGAAACATTTTTCGATTTCGCTGCCAAACCACTTCATTTTCAGGACACCTTCCGGCAAAGGCTTGCTGAGTCATGGATGAAAGACGAAACGACTCAGCAAAGCATGTGTTATTTCGGCACAATTTTTACACGATTAAATGTGATTAATGAAAACAATACTGTAGTTTCCATTTTCATGATAGAAGGCAAGACCACTCACGCATATGATGGGGGAATTGGAAATTTCAAAACGAGAAAACCACAAAAACGAGATGAATTTGAGAATGTCACCAACTCAAGAACGCCAATCATTTCCAAATATCATTTCCACCGCTGAGATGTATGTTTAGAGCGACCATTGAATAGGCTATGAACTTGATATTTTGAACACCAAAATAATTTCGCAAACGTTGTTGCATTCCAACAGGTATTGAGAATAACCACTGTAGATTTATGATGGATGAGAGTACATACAACGAAGAAATGGAATTACTGGCTCCAGGCGGAAAACGTCCTAATCTACAAGATAAAAATCATTTCACCAGGACATTAATGTATTTAAGTTAGTTTAAACTTAAAGGCCCCGTTTCTACTGTAACGATGTTTTCACAAAGGAAAAAGAAGGGATCTTTCGGTATGAGTAAAAGAAAACCTGGAATCTGCGCACAAGGTGTGTTCCCCACACAAGTTACACTGCGCATAGAAACAGCAAGTTAGAAAGGAAGAGGTTGAAAAGACTAAGAAGAGATGGCGAAGAAAAGGATATGAGAACTGGGAGCACTAAAGTAGACACGAAAGATAAAAGTCCCGAAGTCCTGAAAGCAGAGGCAACCTAACAGTACCTCTCCTGGGAGCGCCAGTCCCCCCATAGCACAGGATAGATAAGCTTAACTAACCTAAGCCTGTAGCCAATTCTGTGCTCTATGAGGGGACCACGACGCTTAAGTTTAGAGCGAATCATCGGAGTTTATATCGTTGGTGAGTCATCATCTAATCCAGTGGTCTTCAAACTTTTATCCTCCGCGACCCCCCATTAACCGAATTTTTTTGTACAACCCCTGTAACTTTAGCAAAATAAATACAATATAAATGGAACAGAAAAATGTCATGTTTACAGAGAAATCTGTAGATACTATTAGTGGCATTAAATAATATTACATTTAATTAATGGGATTGATGTGCCCGCGTTTCCTTGCACAGAAGGTCAAATCTAGGCTCTTTTCGTCAACGCTGGTCAAAGAACAGTTTCGATATTCCTTACTTTCGATCGATATTTTGTTTTCAGATTAGTTAATGCCGAAGAGTACTTTTATATAAATATGTTAGCGCGAAAAGTAGAAGAGTATCCATTGAAAGTCGCGACAAGTTTGGATATTCCAATTTGATGCTAACCTAAAACGAATTTAGACAAATTTTAACAAACGTAGTTTTTAGAGAAGAATCAGAAGAAAGTTCTGCTAATTCTGCCTGTGCCTTTAGTGTGAGATGACACATTTCGGTCTCAGCATAAAATGAATTTTACAGTCAAATCGGCTCATGTCTGATTATTGAAACAAAAGTATTTTAAAAATTTTCTCTAAGCTTGCCAAGTGTTTAATTATAATTAGTTTTATTATTTCAAAATTTAGTTCATTTTCTGTTATGAACTCTTCCAGACATGGAAATGTGAGTTACTTTTTACAATCATCAACCATACATCAACTTTCTTCAGGAGAGATTTGAATTTTCGAAGTTAATGTAAAAACTTCGTATTTTTGCTTCATAATTATATGTTGAGGTCATTACGCTTGTCAAGAATATCTATTCAATAACAAAGTTTGAAAGGCAATTTTCCTTTCGGAAATACTTAACCAAATCTGAGTCGTTACCTGATAAAAATAACGTGACTTCATTTTTTCAAAGCGATCAGCCTTCTCAAAGGCCGACCTCATGAAAGCCATTGAATGTCTGTGTGAAGTAGCTGGGATTCAAAATTTGGGCCCATTTCTTTGCACAAATTTGTAAAGAGTTGAGTATTCAATTTCACCAGATTTATTCGTTTTTTCGAGCGTTACTCCCATTCCCCCAGACTACAAGCGTTGCCCCCAAATCTGGAGGAATTTCCCTAACAGTGGAAGCCCTGCGGAGCGCACCCGCAGAGCTGCCCAAAAATTGTCAATAAGGTTGAAAATAAACACCGGTATCCATGTTATTAATTACTTATCGCTTTATAATAGTGAAGATTAAAAAAATTGAGACATCACACCATCGCTCTGACACATTTTGACATGATTTTCTTGCACGAGTTGTGAATCTTCTATGTTAACAGGTTGTATCCTCCTCTGAGCGGTACTCCAGTCATTGTTGCCAGACGTAAAACTTTGCAATGTTAGTTCTACAGTCAACCTAGGCATGTGAGGGATCAAGTTCAAAATTCGTTACAAACGAATAATTCCGGCCCAGCATTTCCATTGAGCGTGTGTGTTATTTTATAAATTTATGTTATTTTATAAACAGATGTATGATCCTACATTTCGCGACCCACACTTTGAAGAGCACTGAATTCTAACCTAATGTCGACGAAGATCAATAGCTACTTAAATTTAAGAACCAACGTCGACTATACTTTACGCTTAACTACTATAAACTAAAAAAATCAAGCTATAAAGTAAACACATTCCTCGAATGGATTTGCAACACAATGAACAGGAGAATGATAATTTCAAAAACAGTAAACTATTTTTACCGCCATTTATCACTGCAATGGTTTCGTAATGAGGATTTTAAGTGAAACAGAAATAAGAACGGAGATTTTTAAAACAGGGAAACTCAAAATTAGACTCATTTACAGCCAAATTCTGAGACAAATGAAGATCGCAAGTGAACAAAAATTTTGCTGAAATGTACTGAGAAGAAGGTAAGGGAACTGATAGACTATAAATTAGTTTTAGCCTCCCTTTCCACAACAAGGATATTCAAAGAGAGGAAGGATGAAGGCACCATTTAGGATGGAGTTCAAAGAACGTGGAATCTATGCTCAAAAGGTGTTCCCGAAAAGGATCCCATGCGCAATGAAATAGTCAGATAAGAAGGAAGCTTATGAAACATACAAATTGAAGAAGAAAGTTAGAGGTGCTGAAATACAGGAAGCAGTGAGCCGAAAATGATGGTTTTTAACAAAAAAAAATTTCATCAAAAAGGTTTACCTAACTCAGCTCAGGACCTTACATTTTCCCCCTGGGAGAGCTGATTCCCATAGATACAACAATTGTATCCCCCTGAGGGGGAGGGGGGGCAAGGAAATTGAAGACAAAACAAGGAACTTCTACAGAAGATTGGGACCACTATGGTCAAGTCAAGTTACATAAGAATGTGAAGTAAATAGATGAACCAAGGCACATAAAATGAGTCCTACTATTTAAAACTTGAAATCACGGATGTAACTAAGTTGCATTCATGGCAGAACTTGCCTGATCCCTGTACCGCGTAAAACAAGTCGAAAATTAAACGCACATACGTATACACACTATTGTTAACCTGTGTACATTACTTCAGTAAAATTAAAACAATAATTCAGGTGGCCTATGAGAACAGACTGACCGAGCGATCCAGAAATATGATTTGCATACCAGCAATTTCATGATAGGTTGCTCAAGTTAAACTAAAATAAAATCTATACTCATCCTCCACATGCTGGGTTAAAGTTTATGAAATTTTAGTCGAAGGCAGAACGATTGAGTGAAAAGTACCACCGGTTTAATTTACGAAGGCCAATATAGAGAGCTAATTAATGGACTGCAATGGGAATCATCAGAAATAACGTCTACGTAAGCATAGAAACCGCACTCAACATGGAGGCATGAAGCTGAATCTGAAGCAAGTAGCTCAGCCAACACTTTTGAACTAAAAAGCTTATAGGGCATACCTTCTTATTGGGATAGCGGGAATTCTCACAACCTTCGTGAGCACTAAGCCAACGGGAAACTGTGTGCAATGGCTCGTTGTCGAAGCTGGCCTGCGCATTTCGGCCAGGAACCATTGCTTAGAAACCGTGAAGCTAACTCAGCACAGGTATGTGTGTGCCAGACGAATTGTACTGGTCGGAAAGCTAGCAGAGCTGAGCGTGGCACCGATGGCCGGAGAGGCGGGTAGGCCGGAGGTGAAGGGCCAGCTGAAGGTCGCGCCGGAGCAGTTAGGGAGCCTCCAGCGCCGCCACCCGGCCCCCCAGCGCCCCCTCCAGACCACACCTCGCACAGCCTGCCACCGCCATCACACCACCGCCAGCTACGCGCGCCTATACTGAGGATCTCGTGCCTCAACATTCACATGCGATTTCCATTTACACTGCAAAAGCAATGAAACAAGTCGAAGTACAAATTCGCTACTTTTCTTACACGAATGCCACATTCTTCCCCCGTAAAACAATAGCGGAAAAAATAGGTGAAAGCCTTTTATTCCAGTATTTTTTGGCATTAAATGACCTGTCACTAAATGAGAACATATAAGAAATTGTATTGTTCAAACTCGTTCCGTTGAGTAACGCATGATACAAAAAAGTATTTATGCATGTTAAGCAAATTTTATGTCAGTCAACAGGGACTACATCCTGGAGAAGAGAGAAGGATTATGATTTTTTTGAAGCAAAAACCAGACCATTCTACAGTGACTTTTGTTCTGTTGCAGGACGTTGCATTACGCAGTACGGGTAATTATTAAAAAATGCATTGTCGTCCAAAAAAGTGAAATAGCGAAACAAATTAAAACTGAACAGGATTATAATGATTAAAATAAGGAAATTTTAGCCTCCCTTTATCATAACACATGTTCAATGAGAGGAAGGATGAAGGCATCATTTAGTACGGAGTTAAGGGAACGCGGAATCTACGCACAATGCGCATAAAAACAGTCAACTAAGAAAGAAGTTCCTGTAACAAGATAAAAGTTGAAGAAGGAAGTAGTAGGTACTGAAAAACAGGACATCAGTGAACCGAAAAAAAAAATCCCAAAAACGAAATAAAAGACCTATTCTACAGTATTTCAACAAAAAGAAGGCCTACCTAACCCTTAGCTCGGGACCTCGCAGAATCCCCCTGGGAGCGCAAAAAAACTATACAGGAAGAGGATAAAGAAATTGCTGCTTCGTTATTTCCCTTCCCAATTTCTGCAAAGCACATTCCCAATATCTGCAGCCAATTACCGAAAAAATTTGTCAAGCATCGCCCGAATTTTGCAAGTATAGTCAAGAAAAGCAGGGAGTCCCTGTACACATCGCACCATGCCTGAGATCCAACATTGGATGTTCTATAACACCCACACAGGCCGCTGCTAAATGTATCCTGTTTGCAAGCTAAGTCGGACCAGCAGCGGCGACTGCTTGTGCGTCACGCCAGCCCGCGCTGCTAACACCGGCCGGTAATGTGCAGGCCGAACTTGAAACGGGGAAGTCTCTACGCCGCCCACCAGAGTGGCACACACAAGTTTCCTTCACAAAACTAACAATGACAAATTTTATTGTTAAAAAATGGGCATGTTATAAAATGAAATCGCAAATGAGAGGCAGAGCACTTTGACTGATCTATTTGCAATTAAGAAGACAGTGCGACTTGTTTACTAGGGGTCTTGGCGAAGGTGGAAGGGTTTATATAAGTTTGTCATTTGATAAATACTAACAAAATTCATGAAGGATACATCACATCAATGTAATTGAGAACTTTACAATCAAAGCCTATTTCTGGAAGTCTAAACTATTTAATTAGGTCTTTCTTTGAATTCATTTATTTGATTTTTTCTTCGATAACACTAATGCAATCTAATTTCTAGGAAGGAGTAAATTCAGTAGCCATCTTGCCAAAAATGCTCGAGCCCTCTAGGCATGGAAAAAAATGCACATTTGAACGATGAAACGAATGATGTGCTCTTGCCCGAGCTAGCGTCATCTTACTTCATTCAACAGCACTCTGAGAACGTTTCCTGAAACTATCTACGCGACAGAATTCAAACGTACGATAAAGGCACAATAACCTCAATGTTAAACAAAGAACTCGACCGTCATTAAGAAGCAGCATGAGCACAAAGTAGACATTTCGGCTCATGAAAGTCTCGTCCATATGAGAACATGCTCATCACGATCGTCTGCAGAATACCATCAAATTCAAGGCTGGACAAGTGGTTACGCCTGGCTCCTCACACGCATTTTGATGACATGGCGCAAAGCTAGATGGTGTGTAGGAGTAAAGCTCAATTTGAGAAAACTGTTTATGTCGTAGGGAGAACCAGTCTTTCTACCTTCTTAAAATCAGTTCTTTCTGACGTAAAAACGAAGAGCTCCCTCACTTTCACTTTACGTACACAAAATGGCAGGTTTATAAGTGAATAATGAAATACTGCTTCTGACCCTGTGTGACTGTGTTGCCACCGACTCATTATTGATTTCTATCTAGCCACTTGAATATTGCGTGAAGCTCACAACAGCCCAAGTAACAACATAAACAACATAGCTAGCGGCATTTGAAGGAAATCGTAAGCAAAATCAAACAAATAACCAGAATCCTTTTGCAGCTTTTGGTATTTAGTTGGCGACTTCAGCCTAAGAACTTGCGTACAGCAATGCAAGTTAAAGTGACAATTACAACTTATGAGCTAGATTGAGAATTTGCAGAAAAATTAGAGTAGAACATTAATGGGGTTGAAAAGGCAGGTACTTTTACATGTAAAAGGATAGGTCTGAGCACAGACCTGCTTCTCACACAGAAAAGTCAAGAAATCGAAGCTCGCAAACAATCTATTCAAGTACATACGTCAAAAAATGACCTGAAACGCACTATGCAAAGATTTTTAAACAAAGTAAAAGAATACAATAAAAGAAAAAACGGGATTATCACAACTGAATATCCGAACAGGAATTCAATACGAAAAGAAATTCGATATTTATGTTCCGTACGAACAGAAATTCAATGTTTGCGAGAGTTTATATTAGAAGAGAGTTTATATTAGAAGTTAGTTTATGCCGCCCTACCCGCAACAAAAGTTTTAAATAGAGGAAGGCACCAATTAGTATGGAGTTAAAGGGAACTAGGAATCTATGTATAAGGTGCATAGAAATATCAGGTTGAGAAAGAAGTCCATGAAACAAGATAAAAGTTGAAGAAGAAAGAAACAGGTGTTGATAAACAGGACAACAGAGAACCGAAAAAAATGGTCTTGACAAAAAAACTATTCTATATCAACAAAGGAAAGGTTTACCTAACCTTTAGCTCGGGACCTCATATATTCGGCCTGGGAGCGCTAATTCCCATAAATACAATTGTTGTATCGCCTTGAGGGGAATGTTTGCGAGATTATCATTTGGGTTCAGTTTTGAGGTTCTCATCACGGAAAGCATGGCAGGTAAAATAGGAAGAAAGTATGATTTTATACTTTTCAATTCACAATTTTGCACTGTAAATTATAATTTTGAGTTCAAAACGTTCACTAAACAGTTTGACAAAATAATCACTGCTGAATTTCAGTCAGCCATGCAGAAAGGTAGAAAAGCACGAAGAACACAGGGACACGAGTTGCTGTCTACCTCCACGCCCGAAGGAAACCTTGAGAATTTTCCCACGCAAGAAAGTTATCGGGCGCACTTTTCCGGCAAAAGTCAAGCAAGATAAGGAGGTGAGAGGCGAGACTAGAATGTGAGGTCAAATCGGATGTGCTCTCGTGAGAATTAGTAATTTCACAAGCTCTCTCCAGTAATTTCCATAAGAATAATTAGATGTCAAAAGTTTATTTGAAGACTTTTAGGAATTTAAAACCAACTCCAAGCCCTGATTCCCCAAGATCTGTCACGGCGCGACTCACTACTCATCATTCGCATCACGCAACTGTAAATGTTACAACAAAGCGTCGCGCACCAGCTCCCAGCACTTGTGCCTCTGCCTACCTCGCCGTGCTCGATTGATTGATTATAAATTAGTTTTAGCCTCCCTTTACCACAACAAAGATGTTCAAAGAGAGGAAGGATGAAGGCACCATTTAGTATGGAGTTTAGGTAACGCGGAATCTACGCACACACGTTGTTCCCGCAAGGGATCCCGTGCTCATAGAAACAGAAAGATAAGAAAGAAGGTTATGAAATAAGATAAAAGTTGAAGAAGAAAGTGGTAGGTACTAAACAACAGGAGAGCAGTGAACCGAAAAAAGATGGTCCAACAAAATAAAAACATTTTATTTCAACAAAAAGAAGGCCTACCTAACTCTCAGCTCAGGACCTCACATTTCCCCTCTAGGAGCGCTAATTCTCATAGATATAATAGTTGTATCCCCTTGAGGGGCTCGTCTCGCTCGTCCACCCGTACAAAAGCGGCAGCGTAGGGTCTCGGATCCGAACATCGTCTCTGCGACGCCTGGCCCCGCACGCTAAGGAGCTATCAGAACTCCTCCCAGCGGCCACTTGTCTTGAAAATTTCATAACCCATTTCAACTTCATCAGGATAACCCAGCCTTATGAGTGATTCTATAATATGGCTATCACATAGAAATGAAAGACTGAGATTAGATTGATTATAGTTAGTTTTAGCCTTCCTTCCAAAAACAAAGATGTTCAAAGAGAGAAAATTAAAGCACCATTTAGTGTGGAGTTAGAGGCCCGCGGAATCTAGGCACAAGGTGTGTTCCCGTACAGAATCCCGAACACATAAAAACAGCAAGTTGAGAAGGACGGATAGAAAACAAGATAAAAGTTGAAGAAGAAAGTCAGAGTCGTCGAATAACATGACGGAAGTCAACGAAAAAAAGTGATCATCAACAGAACAAAAACATTTGATTTCAATACGGCCTATCTAAATCTCAGCTCAGGAAGGGACTTTTCTCCCGCTTGGAGCGCTAATTCCCATCTACACTAGTTATATCCCCTTGAGGGGAGACTGAGATTAGATTAGATTGCAAGCGGCGTTCTACGCCTATATTTTGAATAAGAAAATTCATTGCTAGCCTGACTCGCTGACATGCTATTCTCATTCGTTTTCTGCACAACCTTCCCACTGAATTTTTCTTTCGAGGACATATTTTCCTACATTAGCACTGAATGTAGGTGACACAAAATTTTTGTCGAACGATTTTCAATAAACATTCGTTTGTAACCTAATTTTTGCCTATTTTTCAAGTTTTTTTTTTGTCATTTAAAAGACTCAAATGAAACGGAAGAAACTGCTTGTGTCAAATTCAAGATTATATTTGCACTATACTCAAAGCCTTTTACGGTACATGAAATGAACGATATTTACTCAAGGCTCTGATGGAGAGGATTCTTAATTACAATTCTTATGATTGTGAATCACACATTCGTTCAGAAATGAGTTCGGTGCTGTGTGAGCTCAAACAGCGTTTCAACAAGAAGTGCTCGCCAAAACAAAAAAATTGAAACAGAGGTGTCACAAAAATAAAATGCATGATAGTCAACATTAAAAAAAATGTTCAACCCTCAACAGAGACGCATACGATAACCAAAATTCTTGGTTGCAGGTCATGTTTTTCTTTCTTCTGAAAACGACATTCTTGGAATGCTACATCAGCATCCGTTCAAGAAGTAACGTTAGAATTAACAAGCTGTCAACAGGATTAGTTTATTTATTCCTTTATTTGCTAATTCACTCATTTACGTACTTATTTATGCATTTTTTGTTTACTTACTTACTCAATAATTTGAGGTTTAATCTGTCTTTCGTTCAGTTGAGGCGGTTATAACAAAGAAACATTTCCAAGTAAGTTCAAAATGGAACAACAATGTTGGTTGCTAAAACAAGGCTTATTATTATAGTAGTAATCAGTTCACAACTCCCTAGCCACAACGGAGGTCCTCTCAAGGGAGCGAAAAGAAGGAACCATTTAGTATGGACCACAGAAAACGAAAAAACTACGGGTAAGGTTTATTCACACACAAGATAGCCTGCGCATAAAAACAGCAAGCTGGAGAAAATGAGGAAGAAAAAAAAAATAGTGAGACAGCGAAGATTAGATTATTGGTTAGTTTAAGCCTCCCTATCCTCAGCAAATGAGATCCAAAGAGAGTAAGGAAGAAGGCACCATTTAGCATGGAGTTAAGGGAACGTGGAATCTATGCAGAAAGGGCATAGAAACAGTAAGATGAGAAAGAAGTTCATGAAACAAGATCAAAGTTGAAGAAGAAAGTAGTAGGTGTTGAAAAAACAGGACATCAGTGAACCGGAAAAAAAGTTGGTCCGTAACAAAACAAAAACCTATGTTATTTTAACAAAAATAAAGCCTACCAAACCTTTAGCTCGGGCCCTCACATTGAGAGACAGCGAAGATGGCATGAAAACCGACAGAAGTAAAGTGGGCACTATAGTCAGATGTGCTGAAGGCTATCTACAACTTAGAGACCTAACCGTATCCCCCAGGGACGCCAGTCCCATGGCATGGGCTAGACAAACCTAACTAACTTAACACGTTCACTGTCGATTTACCACTAGCTGAATTGCTCATTCACGTATCGGTATGAATAAACAGCATTTCAATGATTTCAACATCTTTTTTAAAAGAGATTTAAGCGTACGAGATAAAATATCAGCATGCTATTACATTTTCAAAAAATTTTCAAAAGAAAATTTTTTTTCGAACAGTAAGGTAGTTTTTAAAACTGCTACTTAAAACCTAACTTAAACACGAGACCGCTGGACATACATGTGCGTCCAGCGGCAGCGAACATGTTACGCCTATTGCATATTTTGCAACCCTTCAGCGGCCTACGAGAAGGAAAGCAAATCAGAGAATGAACAGACAAGTCTTGCATATCGTCCAAAATAAACCTATTACTTCAATAGCGAACGTTACTAATTTTGTAGCGCACAGCTTCGGTCAGGAATCCTACATATGCTCCGAGGAACGCTAAGTTCCCGTCAAGAAACTAGGGAAACGCAGCGAACAGATGATGGATGAAAGCACCATTTGGCATGGAGTTAAAGGGAATGCGGATTCTATGCACAGGGTGTATTCTCACACAAGATCCCCGGTACCAAGAAACAGTAAGTTTGGACAGAATTTAATGAAACAAAATAAATGGGGAAGAAAATAATTAATAGATTCTGAAAAACATCGAAAATCTATGTAAATTATAGAATCCGAAGCTGAATTGACTACCGCACCCAGCCACTACGAGTCTACGACAATTCGGAGAAAGAACCGTCGGACATGCATTTCGCACGTATGCCTCTCCGTGAGTTCAGGGCTCGCCCACACAAGGACGGGCAGCATCACCGCAGGCTTTCTGCAGTCACGCACGGACGAGCAAAGCCTTGCTAGTGCTTCCAATTTGCGCCAATGTTCAGAAAAGAAGCAAGTCAGAAGGCGAGGTATGTCGAGGATTCTCATTGTATGTTTTTTTGTCTAGAGGAAAATTGTACTTCACTTGGAACAAAACCAGCCATATTTTGGGAATGGAGTTTTAGTTGGGGCTGACATTGCACCCGAGGCCAGACTTACAATTAGATTAGAGGACAATGAGTCTGCGCAGAAGGGCTTTTCTAACTGTGAGAGAAATCTCCCGAAGAATTCACGCTGTGATCCTATAACAGCAATTAATAAGAGCAGAAATTAAAGTATTTATTCGGACAATTATATTTTTTTACGTTTTGCTATAATTGTTGTTGAAATGGGAAAATTGCTGGCTACATAGATACTGTGTGCTTGATTAAATTGAAATGTCTTGATGTTTTACTAGTCCTTAAGAAAATATTGATTGAATCGAGAGGAAAAATTGCTCGTTATTTTTTTAGTAAATGATTTTGTTCAGACCGTAACAATCGTTGTCATGACAGGCAATTTAGCCCAAGAAATTTCGGGAGGCAAAAGTAAGGAGCGTTTCAAAAGTTGGTAGATGCCCTTTTTTAAGAAAAATAAATATCATCAGTGGGTTGAAGTTCCTTTTCTAAGGAAGAAGCTCGTCGAGGTGAAATGATCGTGCTCCTGAAGCGTTACTTCAACTTGAACTGAAACTACTGCGGGCTTACGACGCTGATGCGATCTGGTCCAACGCCCGTCGGCTGGCGCGCAGGCAAGTGTGTGAGGCGCGGATTGACCGTGTTGGAAATGGCGGCCGTGGCGGCTACGTTGCAAAGATAATACGAGTATGTTTTGACCTCGACATCACATACATGTGGAGGCTGAAAATTCGACCCCTCGCGGTAGGTCTCCGAATGGGACAGGGTGTTAATTTGGCAGTATTTCTTTCACGGCGTTTATGGAGTCATGTTTCACAAATTATGAAAGGGTCAAATTTCTCAACCATTCGGTTTCAATTGTACACCTTCTTTGAGCAATCAATGGAAAATTTTCAAAGTTTCTTATTCGAAAGCCACGACAGAACTCGAGACAGGAGTGGTGTCTACGGTCCGACTTTATTATGCGACAAGAGAGCGGTTACATCCTCCTGCACACACATGGGAGGATCGAATATTACCATTTTAGGTCTCCGTCGTCAATGACACTGTAATTTGAGAACTTACAACTCGGTAAGAAAAGCTTCAATCATAGCCGTTTTGATTTTTAAATACAGACTTTGCATTTTGATTGGGTAACAATTTTTTGTACGTCTAAATTTTTCTTACAACGGCGATGCAATTAAAATTGTAATCTTCTTCTTTCTATGCTTTTTTTGCCATTATGGATAATTAAGATTTCTTCCTTCGCAAATTCAGATGTCTAGATATATTTTCATCTCAATCACTTCCAGAAGCCCTTTCAATGCAGAGTATAGGACGGGATTAAGAATGAAGCAAATGAACTAAAGTAGCCACAGTGAGACGCCAATACGCCATCGTGTTTATATATATGCAGCTGCGATCAACGAGCTATTATTGATTTCCATCTCAGTAACATGGGGGAAAGATTAGATTAGATTATATGTTAGTTAAACCTCACTAACCGCTAAAAAAAAGCATTTCGTAGAGAGGACGGCAAGGAAGGCACCATTTAGTATGGAGATTAGGGAACGCGGAATCTATGCAGAAGGGGCATAGGAACAGTAAATTGAGAAAGAAGTTCATGAAACATGATCAACGTTGAAGACGAAAGTAGCAGGTGCTGAAAACAGGACAGCAGTGAACCGAAAAAAATATGGTTCTTGTCCACATAACAAAAACATTTTACCTCAACCAAAAGTAGGCCTACCTCCTAACTCTCACCTCGGACCCTCCCATATTTTCCCCCTGGGAGTGTCAATTTCCATGATAAAATAGTTGTATGCCCCTGAGGGGAAAAATAAAAAGTACACTTTGAGTGCGAGACAATTACATTCAAGTATCTGAAAAACTACATTAGCTGCCAATTCAGCTAAATACTGAATCGAAAGTATTACTCCTTGTCTTTGCACATAACGATAAAACATGAAACGCTTAGTCTTACTGCTGGGAGTGGAAAACCTACTTGTGGCGTGCTATCTTACCAGCACTCTCACGAAGGAGAGAATTAAGGCGCGGTTCATTCAAAGCAAGTCTTAAACGACAAGTAGAACATCGACACAGGCTTGTAATGCACAGAGCTGCTTCAGCTTTAGCCGATAACACTAGAGTGTCCCGATAGGAGCGCAGTATCATTCATTTCGGATCCGACTAGTCCTTCGAAGGCATTACAGCGAGTAATTTCAGTTGCGACGATTTCCATCAGGCGTCGGACTTGATCAGGTTAGGACTGCAGATCGCCCGAGCAGGCACAGCTGACTCGCTGCAGCCATCCTGGTGTAACTCAGCCGGCCCGTTACCGGCCTTGCTTTTCATTCGTCCTGCCTCAATCTGCGGCGACTTCGATCAGAATTTGATCTCATACCACGATGAATATTCTTGAATTCTCATGAATTTCAGCGGTGAAACGACATGAAATAACTTCAGAACAAGACCGATGAGAAATAGGAAACTTGTGACTACTTTCAAGAGATTTTGTAAATAATTGTTAGTTTTAAACACTTGAATAAGACAGATGATCGTCTTCATTCAGCTTTCAACAGAATTGGACAAGTCTATTTGCAATCCCTGCACGCCTTGCTTCTAAATTTTGTCTGACAGGTACGAACACGAAGCGTGATAGCAAATCTTTAGAACAGCTAAAAACTTCACGCAGTCGAAGATAAAAAATTTATTACGAAGAATTTGGTATAAGAATAGCTCCGACTTACGACGTCCATTTCATTCAAGTCAACATTTCAATGTTTCATAAAAAAGTCGCAGCTAAAACTTTGTTCACGAATTAGGCCAAACAATGAATTTGATGGAGGATTTCATGAAAGCTATTAAATTTTCCTACGAAGCCCTTGGGTTTGTTTCTGCTCTAAATGTCATTCCGTACAAAAAATAATAAATAGATCAGGCAGAAAGAAAGAGGCAGAACAACGAATGACATCATCGCCTTCATATGAGGCTTGCCCGCAGAGACCCTCTCCAGCCAGTCAAAGCGAGCGTCTTATCAGTGGCCTGGCTCTCACACGCGCACAGAGATGTGCTCGTACGTGCATGATTCATATTTGTGTCACACCAAATCAACCGTAAAAACCATTGAAAATTCAACAAGATTATAAGATAGCGAGTTTTCTTTGAGTATATTTAATGTGAACATCACACTCTTGGTCCAGAGATTGAGTGACTATGAACATTGTAATTGTATTAATAATGAGATCATGTTTCCTTCAGAGTACGACAGTAGTCATTTGTAAAAGGAAGAGTTGTAAAAGAAAGTTTTACATCCTTCTTTTTCCGAAGTCTTGTAAAAACCAAGAGATCAAGACTAGCGACATTGAATATTTCCTTTATTCTCAAAATAATATCTAATTCAACAAGTTACGTCCACAGGTCCTAATCAATGTAAGAGTATTTTGTAAGAAACAAATGAAAAGTAATTGTAAACATGCGAATTTCCATAAATGGAAAATAAAATAGCGCTCATACTAAGATAGAAAAGTGCTAATTCAAAATGAAATCGCCACTGTAATCATGAAGTGCACTCTGACTGCAGAAAATGAGAGCTTTCTTTAAAAATGGATCAGTTCGAAACCCGCACCAAAGTACTCACGAACTCTACCGCGAAGAGTAAGATTATGAGTCACCTTAAGTCTCCATAACCACAACAGTGGTGTTGTAAAGACGATGGATGAAAATACCACTTAGTATGAAGTCAACAGAACGGGGAATCTATGTACACGATGTCTTTTCACACAAGATCCCATGCGCATTGGAACAGTAAGTAAAGAACAATGTTTTTGAAATAAGATGATACCTGAAGAAGAAAGTAATTGGTGCTGAAAAATAGTGTAGCAGTGAACTGAAAAAAATAGTCCTTGACAAAATAGAAACCCTATTTTATTCTAACAAAGAGATCGCCCACCTAGCTCTCACCTCAGGACCTCACGTTTTCCCCCTGGAACACTAACTCCCACAGATACCATGGTTGTGTACACCTGAGGGGAATGTCCAGTTTATTATTGTACACCCAATATGCTCCAAGGCATAAGGTGCACTTTAAAGTTATTATCAAAAGTGGCCATCATTCAGGCAGAAAGATTATCTTGATAATTGAAAGAAGAACCAATGCAAAAATTGATTACCAAATTAAAATTCAATAATGTGGAATAAACGAAATTTACAAGAAGCCACTCTTCTCGAAAAAGGATCGTAGAAATATCAACTCATGTTGTAAAGCTGTAAAATTGAGACATTACGAAATTTTCGGCTATCAAAGTCGTGACATTGAAACTTCTGGGAAGCCATGAATAAAACCAGAAAACTTTCTGGCCTTGTTCCAAAAAAACCCTTTTATTTTCAACAGAGCACTAGAATTTATCGGACTTGCAAATTTACACAACTGTGTCAGGTAAAACTGAATTTCATAGAATTTAGGAATCAATTTAACTCATTGGAAAAATTCAACCTTCAAACGAACAAAAAATTATTTGAAAAATCCAATCACTTGACTTTCGTTTAGAATAGACGGAAATGGAGTTCGTGACTCGCTTGATAGATATCCCTCAGTGATCACTAAGCAGATTAAATTATGTTAGTTTGGGTCTCAATAACCACAACAAAGGTAGTCGAAAGAAATTAATTATGGAGGCACTATTTACTATGGAGATGAGAGAATGAGCAATCTGTGCACAAGGTGTGCTCCCCCACAAATTCCCTTGCGCATAGAAACAGTAAGTTGGGAAAGAAATTCATTAACCAATATAAAAGTTCAAGAAGAAAGTATTAAGTGTAGAAACAGGACGCCAGTGGACCGAAAAAAATTTGGTTCACCGCAGAATTAAAAAACAAATATATTAAAAAAAAAGGAATGCCTCCCTAACTCTAAGTCCGCTTAGGAGCGCTAAATCAAATAGATACAATAGTTGTATCCCCATTCAATTAAACTTGCAGGACAAACTTAGCCAACGAAACTGTGAGTTTTGCTTCATAGGACTCCAAAATTGGACGGCATTGGTATTTGGTGGAGACATTTGACTTGTAGATTTTTGGAAAGACATCAGAACCATTGACTTCGAGCATGAGATGGCAATCATAGAGCATGAGATGCTCCAAGCAACATTGCACTTTCATAGTGAACAAACCTGATCATCTCGCGACCAGGGTGCATATGAAGCAGCTTCAGGAATGTGCCAAATTTTTACACCCCCTATGAAGCCTAATTCAAGCACTTTCTCTCAACAAGAACCTCAAGAAAAAAAATGGTAGTGTATTTTGTTGAAAGCAGATATACACGACTGCAGCCGCGCAGGTAGTTAGTTACACGAGTAAGACACAGAAAACAACCAGAACTGATAAAAATTGCAGCCTCTTCATAACAGGAACTGGATAAAACCTTAATAATTGTTAGCTCTAGCAGAAAAAGTTAGTTCACTGAAAATAAGAATAGAGCCAAGGTATGAGAAGACTAACTTGTGTTGCTCAGCACTTCATGCAAAGCGCAAATACACACGGGACGCAGGGCCTAGACACTGTCAGGAAGCGGAGCAAGTTCATGGGAGGATCAATGAACTGGCGCTGCTGGGCCGCCACTCCCCCACAAGTGGTGCACAACTGATCCTATCTAGCGCAATAACCTGGCCGCGGCAGCTGCACACAGATTAGACGATAGACGCAGTCCTACGCAACGCACAACCCATCTGTCTGACATGTGTTCACACTTAATTCGAACATCGACACGCCTAACACATTACAATGAAAAATTTAGTCCTAGGATATTATGAGGCAGTTTAGGGCAATACAAAGACGTCATTACAATAGACAGATAGAATGCACGAAGCAGATTGAGGTGATGCGACAACTGGACGACGAATAAGGAACACTCTTCAACTAAAAAATTGACGGCTGAAATTTCATACGAGCCTTAGCTTTGCGAAATTAAACTTTAGAATTTGTGCCTCTCTTCTCATTCAGAAGAGACAAACGACACAGAACAGTCTAACTCTAAAATCCTACCAACAATCGATTTCCACAAACCTGTTGTAATTTTCTAGGGACATCAACGGACGCCACTTGCTTCAAGGACGCTAACTAGGACGAGTGCTACGTGTGTGCGCAACACCTCCGTCATTAGCTCCGCGCATTGCAGGTGATGCCATCAATTCAATTCGTTTCCGGGAGGGCCAGAGCTAAAAAGAGCGACGCAGCGTCAAAGCGGCGGACGTCATCCAACGAGATGGCCAATTCCCATAGATACAATAGTTCAGGGGTATGTTTTGAGGAACGTGTGTATTTCACCTCTTGTGATCTTAATATCAGTTTTGATAAAGTTTTGTGAGAGCCCACTATGAATGAGATATGATATTCAGTGAAAGCACATTAAATCTATTTGAACTGGCGTATGCTAAATATTAGCTCGCATTTGTTGAACATAAAACAAGTGAGCATGGCGTTCACTGCGTGTATATTTTCTAATTAAACAATGGAAAAAGACAAGAGTAATCTATGGATATACAGGACTTTTATCTGATTTTTTGGGGAAGTGTTCCATAAGTGCCAAGGAGCACCTCAGTGAGACGAATGATTGAAATGATTGAAAAACGAAATAAACGTATTGAATATAGACACTAAACACACACCCAGTCATACACTAAACACACACACATATAGTGGTATCATACATACACTCAGCTGCAACAAGGACACGAAAGCCTACGCGAGCGAGCCCACACTCGCTGTCCAGATGGGAAGTTATTTATCTTCGTCACCACGTTGTGACCAATTTCAATAATAAACATGTAGAAAATATTTTGGTTAGGCCGGTTCACATTTTCACGCACTTCACATTATTCACCAATCATTATATTTATTTATTCAACTTTACAGCCCCCAAAAGTTGAATTTGCAAGGTTACTTCGTCGTAGCAGTTCCGCCGGTAGGGATAACTTTACCCGCCAACATGGCAACTCAACAAGCTCTTTCTGCTCGTCACAATTCGTTGGTCCTCAGATTTTATTTTTAAATAAAATTTGAGCTTTAAGCCCAGCATAGACGGTAGATGTTCTTTCTTCATAGCCGGTGTTTTTCATCATATTTTTCAAGAAGCCACCTGCTAATGGTAAGGTTAAAGGTGACGTGCATGAAATACACAAGGTCAAAATACTGGTTGGAATTTAAATCATTCATGATAGTTAATTAAATTGTCCTGTAATTCGGTGTCACTCACAAACAATGTACGTTACATAGGCGACGATCACTCATCATTCCAACTAATAACACCAAGTCACAGCACACATGCCTCAGCGTACGCATCAGCGTCCATATCTAGGCTATGGACAAAGTTCCGAAGTACATCTTGAAATTCTTACGGTGTTTTCATTTCGAATTCACAGCATCAACGACATCGATGCCTGAAGAACAGCTCATGAAAATTTAGGTGCAATTATTATTATTTTTACTATATAAGAAAATTTAAGCCTCCCTTAAACACGACAAAGATGTTCCAAGAGAGGAAGGAGGAAGGCACCATTTAGTATAGAGTTGAGGGAACTCGGAATCTATGCACAAGGTGCACAGAAACAGTAAGCAAAGAAAGAAGTTCATTTAGCAAGAAAAAGTTGAAGAAGAAAGTAGTAGGAGCTGAAAAGCAGGACATCAGTGAACAGAAAAAAGATGGTCCGTAACAACAAAAACCTATTTTTTTCTACAAAAAGGAAGCCTACTTAACCCATAGCTCGTGCCCTCACATAGTCCCCCTGGGAGCTCTAATTCCCATAGATATAACAGTTGTTTCCCCCGAGGGGATTTAGGTGCAATTATAAAAAAGTAACACAAAAAATGGAAGAAAAGTGAACGAAGTAACGATTGCGGAACTTATACACTATGAAAATGAATAAAACCTATAAACAATCAAATAAGTAAAATGTCTGACAATATTTCAATTGCAGGAACAACGCAATTACAAAAGCGCGTTTTGTAAGAAATGGCGTATAGAAACGGTAAGGTTTTTAAAAGTTCACGAAAAAAGATAGAAGTTGAAGAAGAAAGTAATGAATGGTAAAAATCAGCTTAAAGAAAGAGTTATAGCCTCTATAACTGCAATGAAGTCGCTTTAAAGCAGTGGTTCTTAACCTTTTTTTTCTCCAATTCCCCTCTTTTTAGTGAGCCAACTCTCCATTCCCCACTACAGCATCGGTGGGGAATAGAGTATTCTCCACCGATGTATCTTCCCCGTATCTTCCTTTTACTCATCTGTGGTATTATTAACCCAGCAGTGTTGTCACTTATACCCAAACATTACATAGAATACCTCATTATGGTTGTTTTTATTATTAAAAGTCTGTAAATGGTTGTGATTTGTAAAGTAAGTCAACATGTGGATATAATGTTTTAATTTTGAAATACTATCGATTTTTTGTGGGTGAAAACAAGTGCACGATATTCCCCACCTGGCAACTCCGCCAATCCCCACAGGTTAAGAACCGCTGCTCTTAAGGGAGGAAAGATGAAGGCGCGAGTTAGTATGAAGTTAAAGGGAACGCGGAATCTATGCACCAGGTATATTCATACTCAAGATCTCCTGCACATACCTACAGTTAGTTGGAAAGAAAGACCATGAAATAAGATAAAAATCGATGAAGAAAGTTAAAGGTGCTGAAGAACAGGAGAGCAATGAACCTCAACTAAGAGGGTCACTAATACAACCGAAAACCAATTTCATTTCAACAAAAAGAAGGCTTACTTAACTCTCAGCTCGGGACCACGCGTTTTCCATCTAGGAGTGCCAATTCCCATAGGTACAGAGTTGTACCATAGAATTGAGTGGATCAAGTGTTCGTTACTGACCTTCATCCATCCCATCAACTTCAAAACAAGTTATTGGTACATTCGAGAATTGAATATGCTACACGAGCTCAAGTAGCTGAGTGAGAATGGGGCAGCACACAAAAGGACCACTCAGCTCAGATTCATTAGTTCAGCATGTGTAACTTGGTCAAAGAAGCGCTAACGTTCGATCATCTACCGAGTGCAGGTGAAAGTGTTCCCAAAGACGTCATAAAATATTCACCATAGAATACCTACAGTCTAATGGAACACTCGGTAGCCCTTCGAAAAGCACCTCGGGTCAAGCGAGTGGATTCTTCGAACGTCCTGCAGACAATATAAGCTACGGGATGCAGACACGATTGTTGTGATCCGTGCAGACGCAAAAGAGGACATTCGCGGCCTGAGAGGTGACTCATGCTGAGACAGAAACTGGCTCTTCAGCAGCAGCCAATGAGCGAAGGCAACCTCGCACTTCTTAATGATTGGTCACGACGTAGCAAGTTCCGCCAGTTACCAGTATACTCAGGTACAGTATGGATTTAAATTAGCACAAAAATGCAGTTAATGACGAGAGACTACTTTCAGTATTTAAAGAACATGAAAATAAATTTATCTGGCTGGAATTGCGATTTGTGATTGAACCTCACTAAAATTTCTAACAATTCCGATTCTATTCAAATATCCCGATTCGATTTCTTTAAGTGCTCTATTGTCATTTTCATTTGGTTTAAATTTTAGCAACTTAGTCTCATTCAGCCACAATAATCTTGATGCCATTCTATTGTAGCAAAGGATCATCTTTCATCTTGAATGACTACACCAAATGTTTGAGGTTAAATTAAACAATGAAAAGGCTACGATACCTAAAGAGCTTTCATTTGAAGAGTGCATTATTTTTATAACTAGAAAAGAGATTTTTCTTAGCCGCAATATTCTAGAATTGATGCTCAAATTGAACTGAAACCTGATTCCAATATAAGCAAAAAAATGGAGTTCCGAGTTTTCAAAAATTTCGCATCTCCCTCTCTGACCAGCTGAAACACACTGCATGATAGCCTAAGTGTCGAGAAAAATAAATCTTCATTCTTTCCATTTATCATTTTTCAGTTAGCAAAAGTTCATGACCTAATGCGTAATGAAACGAATTACAAAACGCGGAATTTATATACAAAACGCGGAATTTATATACAAAATGTGTTCCTATACAATATCCCCTGCTCGTAGAAATAGTAAGTTGAGAGAAAATTCATGAAACAAAATAGACGCTGGAGAAGAAAGTCGTAGGTACTAAAAAAAAAACAGGACAGCAGTTAACCTAGAAAAAGATGACCCAAAACAAAATAAAGCCTGTTCACTTTCAACGAAAGGTTTCTCAAACCTTAACTCGGCCTTCATATTTTTCCCTCTTGCTGGGAGCGCAAATTCCAATGGACAAAATAGTTGTCTCTCATTACGAGTGCAAATGATCAGTGATTATTATTACGAATGGAGTGGCAATAGGGACCGCTCCTCAGCTTGTAGAGACCTGGCGCTCCTGAGAGCAGATTAGATTAGATTATTAGTTAGTTTAAGCCTCCCTATCCGCAACAAAGGCGATCCAAAGAGAGGAAGGAGGAAGGCACCATTTAGCATGGAGTTAAGTAAACGCGGAATCTACGCAGAAAGGGCATAGAAACAGTAAGTTGTGAAAGAAGATTATGAAACACGACCAAAGTTGAAGAAGAAAGTAGTAGGTGCTGATAAACAGGACAGCAGTGAACCGAAAAAAGGTGGTCCTTAACACAACAAAAAACATTTTATTTCAACAAAAAAGAAAGCCTACCTAACTCTCAGCTCGGGCCCTCACATTGTCCCCCTGGGCTCCTGAGAGCAGAGCAGGCAGAACAGCAGTTGCGAGTTGTTGTCCTACATGCCAGTTCCCCAGAACTTGGGGAACTTTGCGATACGCTGAGATCTAGAACCTTCAATCTTCAATTTAAAAAAAATTTTGGAAATTCTTTACAGTTAATATAGTATGAAATGCGATAAATGAGTTTTCAATTTCAAGTTATGAAGCAATTTTTTTTTATTGATTCTACACTAGGATTTTTAGTATCAACTCCCAATTTTTTCATCTGCAAAGTGGTATTAACAAAACATAGAAGCAAGTAATGGTTAGCCGAAAATTAAATTAGCACCCAAGACACAACCAAACAGCAACTAAAGAAGATAATGAAGGCAAGTGAGATAGCAACAATGGCTCCAAAACAGCACTGAAGACAATGCTGCATTCGTGCAGGGCAGCCAGAGGAGTGAGCTGCACTCGATCAAACAACCTCACTTCAATCGAGTAGATTAGGCAACTTCTAGGAATTGAAAAGATTTCGTAAGAAGTCTAACAAAGCGAGCTCTGAAAATGATCTGAATAAAAAACATGGAATTTCCGAGTAGATGAGAAAAGACAAGCAGCAGCCATCAGTCGCTGGATGTGAGACACAAGGGCAGACTCGTAGCTCAGGCACGAGCACCTCAACAGACAAACATCAAACTACTGCGATCATCACTACGGGCTCACTCGCAATCATCTTGCGGTGGCGCAACCTAACCATAATACACAGAACAACACTCGCGATACAAGTGTGAAAGTCCCTGTATTCAACGGAGGTTCGTGTAACCAACGAACACTGGGAGTACATCTAGCAAATAAAAAATCCGATATGGGACCATGCGGAAAATTCAATGGAAAGTAAAAATGAATACTACATCAACTAAGTTAGCTTCAGTTGAGGTCAGTGTACATACGTAAGGTAGGACTCGCAAGAATATGGGTTTTATTAGCTGAGAATGAGTGAGTTCCAGGAGTGCCGTCGACAATCATTGGAGTCTCAAATCATATGCTATGCTGTTACATCAATGCTTTTGTTGGCTTGAACGAACAGTCGCTATAACGCCTGCGATACTTACTAATCACAGGCTGATTTCAGGGTCCTTAAGACTTACTTCATTCAATTCGTGAGGAAGTGTTTGAATAACTTTCTTCGATTTCTACGCATCGTATTAGCATAATTTGTATAAAATTGCAATTTTTGTGAGCTCACTTTTTTAGAGACAACGGTTATTACGATCAGAATTCACGTCATTGTTTTAAGCTTGAGCAATGAGTTTGTCGTCGGTAATAGGCCCTCAAATCAAAAAAAATTCCATGGAACACAAAAAAATGGAAAAAACTTCTGGTAAAACTTTAAGCAAAATTTGAATCATTGTTAACCTTCTTAGTTTTACTTTTATATCGCACTTTAGACATTGATACGAGGTGCTTCGAATTCTTCATTAGTGCGCCATGGGAGACAGCAAGAATTTTGCAGCTAAAACATCCTTCCTATATTAGTCTACGACTCCTTAGCCACAAGAAAGATGATCTCCAGAGACCGAACAGGAGGGACCATTCAGTAATTTATTATTGAATGTAGAAAATGGTGAATTTATGCACAAGATGTGTGCCCACACAGGATACCCTGCACATAGAAACTGTGAGTTAGGAAGGAAGAGAAAGAAAAAACGAAGAAGAGATGGTAAAAAAATACTGAAAGAAACCAAATGGAAAGACAGATATCCCGAAAACCTCTCTATAGCTGATGCACCGTAACAGTATCCCCACCGGGAGCGCCAGTACCTATAGCATGGGACAGACAAATTTAACTACCTAAACCTATTCCCTATCCTAGTCCCTGCGAGGAATGAAAAACAACAATATTAGGCGTTTTCGAAACATCTGCTAGTGTTGCCTTGCCGGCTACATCACGCTCATGGAGACGAATACAAACAAAACTAGGGCGCACTGTGACAATAGCACGGACATCAACATTATTGATAGCCATGACGGCGCGGCCGACGAGTCTTCCGTCACACGAGGGAAGCGCCAGTTTAACTATCTTTTATCAAGTAAAAGAGGTGAGCCGAAGTCATATCGGTCATAAAACGATAAAATGCACATGTCATACTTTTATAATGCCTGCTGGATAAAAAAGTGACAAGCTTGGCTATGCAAATGATCTGAAAGTCTAGAACACTCGCATAATAGACTGCCGTAAAAATCACATCGAGATACGTCAACGTACAGGCATTGCATTCTCAGTTCACGTATTTCACTTGATCATGGATGGTCACTAAATACAACACGTATCCACAAATGACTTCATTGATTCTTTTTTACTCGCTGTCATTCGTGTCCAACTTCCACTTTCCTTCGATTCAGCATCTGACATTATCCGACACTGAGGTTAATTAAACCATGGTGTCACGAAAGCCTTGGCATCATTCGCTCAATAGAAGGGGAAAAATATCACGGAAGTAAATAGACACCATAAAAGCCGACTGCCATTTTATGGTTCAGTTATAACCCAATAAAATGGGCAAAACGCAGCTAAGTATTAGAATGCAACTGCTTTATGCGTAGTATTTTTTATTTATGTTCATAAAACTGGTTATTACATCAACTCGCCAAACTATAGTTTAGCATGACAGCAAATATTTGCTAGCGCATCAACATTTTCTACTCCGCTCCGAATCCTGAAAGTGTCAAGTCTGTTGCACCATTAAGAGTCGCATGATAACGTATGTCATTCTACAATCTAAAGCTCGCTAAACTAAAGAAAAGCGTAAGCATTTGAGACGGATAGATATACAGAATAAAGGACGACGACACTCGTGAAGGAAGTCGGTAGCCCGGACGTCGGCCTCCTCCACGAGAGAGACAGAAGTAAAGAAAGAAAAAGCCTACCTAACAATAAATCTAAGCCCACAACAGATTTCTGCAAGAGGCGTTGCTGATTCTGTGGTGGGTCACTGAAGAGCGCTATTACATATCCCCAAGATGCCCCGACCCATACTTTTGGAAACACATTTAGTTGTACCTTCTACAACATGTTTAGTTTAATCGCAAATTTAATACCGTACACTGCCATAAACTTCAGCGTCCACTAGAATCGTAAATTATTCACTAATGTTGCTGAGAATATATTAATTAGACGAAATATCATAAATTTTCTAGCCATTAGTACGGAGATGCAACGTATGCGACACGTTTCAACTTTTCCGAGATCAAATTTGTGCTCCGGTCTCATTAAACTGCGATGCTCGACACGTACAGACTCACCGCGCTTGATGTGCATGCTAAGTGGAGACGCGAACTTCACTTCGTAGACTATTCTCCTTATCGCACAAAAATTTTAGCATGACAGCTAAGTGTTAACATAAAGGAATACATAATTTTTCTGAGTTATTGTAATATAGACTATTAATAAAAAATAAATTCACAACGACCTAATGATCAGAATCAATACCTCATGGTCCAAGAAAGGTTTCAAAAGAGCTAAAAGTTTATAGGATTTTTTCAAAAGGATAGGTCATTAGATTGCACAGCACCTCATTTAAATGACATTTTCTTTAAAAACGAAAGTAACCCAATCTTCGCAATGTTGTTGAAGATAGTCCCTCGACTTATGTCACTAACGTTGTGATGTCAAGTTTAGAAACGAGATGGGAACTGAAAATCGAAAAGCACTTTGTAAACGATGTTATTCGAGGTGAATTTTTGGATATGGAGACCACCTCGCTATCACATCGGATGCCACTATAATTTTACAATTTGCTGCGCACGATGTTCACTCGAGTGCGTCGAAATAGCACAGCATCGACGTAGGAATTATCGAACTGGAAGCATTTTAGCAGTTTTTTACCGTCAGCTATTAGCGACCACGCTAATGCGCTCACCTTCTTATTCAAGAGTATTTGAATATTTAAAAAAAAGTAAAATTTCTCTTGATAATGTAGCTAAGATTTGCTTGGTACAACCCCATTAGTTTAAATCAGTCTCTTATAGCGAACACGTAGTTGTTTTATTTCAAGGTTTATCACGATAGTTTCTTGGTCCAAATAGTAAAATTTTATGTTTGGCATAGCGTTCCTTTTACACTACCGAGGCAAGCAAATGCTTGAAGTATTGAAGCTTTCCTTGTGGTTAGTTAGAGGCAAATTTTGTGCGGCATTCCAAGAGCTCTCTTATTAATAAGCAATGTGAGCGTTTGAGTGCAAAAGGGTCCGAGATACACAAGATGAAAATATCACTTGATACCAGTCAGAACCTCGGCCTAATGAAGAACTAGAATGACAAGAATTCTTATTATTATTTAATAAGAAAGTTTTAGCCTCCCTTTACCACGACAAAGATGTTCCAATAGAGGAAGGATGAAGGCACCATTTAGTATGGAGTCGAAGGAACGCGGAATCTATGCACAAGGTGCATGGAAACAGTAAGCTAAAAAAAAGATCATGAAACAAGAAAAAGTTGAAGAAGAAAGTAGTAGGTGCTGAAAAACAGGACAGCAGTGAACCGATAAAGATGGTCCGTATCAAAACAAAAACCTATTCTATTTCAACAAAAAGAAAGCCAACCTAACCTTTAGCTCGGGCCCTCACGTAGTCCCCCTGGGAGTGCTAATTCCTACAGACACAATAGTTGTATCCCCCTGAGGGGAGAATGACAAGAACCTTAATCCTATTCCGTAAATACGAAATTTAAATTTAAAAGTTAACATTTAGGGACATTTACCACCATTAATACATCGAGTATTTTCATCATTATATTCGACAGTCTGAGACTAACGATAACAAAACCGATCGCAAGATAACGAAGAGAAGAGACCATTTACAGCGCGTTCACCTCGATTATGCAAAGCCGGTTTTTCAATTAAACTACGTATTTTCACCAATTTATACATTGGAATTACTTAACAACCAGGTCAAATATTTTCTTTCACTTACAGTCATCTTAAATGTTAATATAATAATAGAGTAATATATTGCGATATTATAATAAGTGTCATTCTGTCAGTGTACATTTTGATCATGCAATATTTAAACATATTAAAATCGGAAAGAAAGCTGGATTAACATATTAGACCGGGGGAAAATTACTACAATGCTTTTTGACAACATCTACACCAGAATATAGAAGAAAAATGGATCGAGATTATCGTACAGTAAAAGCATAAGTGTTTAATGGCCAAACATTTCAGAAAATGCCAGAAAGATCTCATTTAAAGAGACTAAATGAGAGACACCCGTAAATTTCCTAGTGAAATAAAAATGATTAATTTTAGCACCTATTGAAGTAATGTAAGAACTAGTTTTAGGCTACCAACGCCAAACGTGTACATATAAGCACAAAATCCATCAAACGTGTACGACGCGGATTTCATTTGAAGAGTTTCAACAGCGCCGCCACGCGAGCTGCGACACGGGTGCGCTCGAAGCAGAGGGTGGCGCGCAGCAGCACCAGCTCCTGGCCTGGTGTGCCGGGAGCGCAGCTCAGGAGGCTACAGCTCAACGAAAATGCACCAGTTTCCGCAAATCAGAAGTTAAGTAAAATATATCTGAGACCCTATTCGTAAACAGCGAACTTCCAGAGGTGAAGATATTGTCTCCTACGGAGGGATGGAAGATCTAGCCAAACTTCAAAGATGCTACTCATTTAAGACTAATTTTTAATACATTTTCTCGGAGATGCATTTTACAACAATGGATAGCAAATAAACCCACACCGCATGGCGAAAACTATCGCAACCATTACTGTCTCCTTTCTAGATTAAAGTGAGTACTAACCTCTGCGGCTAGGATATACGAGTATACGGTCTCTCACTTGTGCCTATGTGGGATAAAACCGTCAAACCCCAGAGTGAATGGTTAATACAAAAATCTGTAATGTATTGCTATAATCATCCCCTTAAACGAGCCAATTCCTCAGATTTGTTGCATAACGTTACACTTTTCTCAGTTCTTGGACAAAAAAACTAAGACTAACTTAGAAGTACTTAAAGTATGACAGATGATCTTACCTTACTTAGACTCCTCCAGGTTTGGTGCAACCTTATGAACTTAGCTAAACCTTATTTCATGGCTATACAGACACAACAGGTGTTAAACACAAAACCAGATTCACTTAACGTTTCAACACATTATTTGTTCTCATCACTTTTGATGAGACGGGACTTTTCATCGGAACCAAGCAAGTTTTACAGGCTATTGTGTTTCAAGTTATTTCAAAATTTTAAGCAAGTTACTGTAGTTAATTTAGACGCCCTTACAATTTTCAAGGTAAAGAGATAAAAAAGTATGAACGTTTGTTCAATGCGAAGGATCTTTTGATACACTAGATATAATCGGTGTTTCTGAAAACCAGTAACTACGAATAGGGTCTACACTAAATTAGGATGAGACTCGTAAACACTAAGTTCCGATGCATGATTAATATCTACGAGTGAGTGATGTTGATAAAAGACGCTTCATTAGAAATTGTAGTAAGAGCATGGGAGGATTGATGAGAAGCCATTGACAGAGCCTAACCCCTAATATGTCACTCGAGTGATCATCCATAACAAAACCACCGTTGCTTTTTTATGGGAAGTTGCACAACAGAAATGTACCTCCCTTCACAAGAAAAATGACTAAATGAGACGAAAAATTACTAAATGAGACGAAAAATAACATTGCAAACATTAGAGCAAGAGGTAGATGTGCAAGTGCGGGAGGAAGACGGACAATAAGCAACAAAAGGCCAGCCTATCAAGTATTCAGAACAAAAACAGAAACGTTCTGTAACCGGGGCTTCCGATGCTCCACATTTGGAACCCCTAAGGTCGCTAACAAGAATGCTTTGGTCAAGAGGAAGCCACGTGTAAGAAATAATTACTCAATGATTAATTATTATGTTACACGGACACTTTACACTCAAAGAATTAAACAAAATTTCAATCTATACGCTTGAAGCCCGAGGAATATATTTGTGTCGTAATCTTGGCTGAAGACTGGTTAGCGTTTTCTGCAACCCTGAACGGAAGTTGTATTCTAGAATATTATACTTCGGGTGTGAACTTCGTAACTCGCAGAACTGCATTTCCGTTATCTGGAGGAGCGCTTAATTCTAGCGTTCGTAAAATATGTATTTCCTTTAGCATCGTCGCTAAGTGTTGTTTTTCTTAAAACTAGAGAGGACGTGGTGCATATTTTACATGGTGTAAAAAAGAAGAAAAACATAGTTTTCCGCATTCAAAGGTAGATATAATTATAATTTACATTTTTACCCGCGATACACTGTACACCTTTATCGCATATCCGATAAATTCAAAATACAAAATAGCACGAATATTCAACCCGTTAGAAAACTGTGACGTTGTTAATGAGACAAGATTTCCCTACTGACGCTCGTCCGCACGCAAGCCCCAACCACAAGCCCTCCTGCGGCCTCAGGGCTGCGTGTCGCCACACTTCGATTATCCTCAGGGCACATGCTTGCCTCTGGGTTGTATGCGCCGACTTCCGAGTAGTGGGCTCTATTTCTTTTCTTTCCTTGAGTCCCTTACGCTTCTATCAGACTTGTTCGAACTTAACCAATCATGAAATTTCACCCTAATTGTACCTTCAACTCCATGTACAACTTTATCTCAACTACAAATCACACACTCTGACCACCTGAGTAAACCGTACTACATTAACAAGCATACACATACCAGCTTAGCGAAACAATTTGAAAAAGAAACTAAAAGTGATGGCAAAATATAAGTATCCATTTGAGGGTTTCGAGACTGATAAAAAAGAAGTACTTTGGATGTTGCTAAAAATGCGATAACATCTATGAGATTGAATGCTTTCAAACAAATAACAAAGGTTGACCGGAAAAGAACAGCTAACACAACGGCATGATAGAAGTGGTTCTAATTTCTGAAAACGTAGCTAATCAGGCCAAAAAGCATCCAGGATGTCGTAAATAAGAGCATCTTTCATTAAGGAGAGTGGATTGAGGCCACCGCCAAACACGGCCGGGGCACGCGATGCACGACGCAGGCCGACCTTTGGTACACAGAGGTCAGGGGTGAGCGGATAACGAGGCACGCGGAAGGGTTGGCCGTGGCCCATCGCTGCCTGGCCCGACATCATGCATGCTGTAAACGCGGCTGCAGCCCCACGGGGCTCCTCTGCGCCTCTGGTGACACCTCTGCAGCTCACCTAGGGCCACCACGATCCTCTACATCAAACAAAATACGTTGCTTAGATGGTAAGCAATGTGAGCAAAACTGTTATTAACGCTTAGAGCGCGCATCTTTTTTGCACCAATGCCTACCATAACTCCAGGTCTTCTCATAGAAATCAAAGCGGCACAGTCGTGGCAGAAGACTTTGCACTCTCTGTGATAAATCGACGAGACGAAATTAAGTTAGCTTCAACACTTTGACTGCGATGGGTTAAATGATGTTCAATATACAACTGAATATTAAAGTCAAGAGTTGTTGGAAATTTTATAAATATCAAACATTAATTGGGTCCAGTAAATACCATTCATTTTTAAAAAATTTTAAAACTTCTCCAAACGAGCCCTCGATGAGTCTTATCGCAAGCAACGTGTTAATCTATCGTTGGTTTCTCATAGAACGAGGCTAACCAGGGTTAGAAAAATCCCTGGAGATTTGTACAGTGATTTTTTTTTGTCAAATGAGTGTATGATGGAAATCAGTTTTCCAAAATTATTTCTGACATTACAGGAAATAGAAATACGGTCGAGCTTATTTCAGTTCGCCATTAGCTCGCGCTATTAAAAAAGACTATTTAAACGTAGGAAACAAAGTAATCAAGCATTTTCTTGCAGTACCAATGGCTTACGGTTCACATTTTATCGGATTTGAGTTTCATAAGATAAGGCTTAGTCTTACCATTCTGCATTTCATGTTAATCCAGAGCAAAAAAAGATCGTCAAAACTCGTTCGTTACAGCAAAAGTTCAACAAACCAACGAAGCGATCAAAATCCTTTACTGCCACTGAAATTTGCATGCAGTAGGTAACAGCCTCTACCTTTTAAGCGCTACATCGTTCCAACTACGATTCCCTCCTTTAATACGCATATAAATGGGAAAGAACATAGTAAATTGGTCTAAAAAATGTACATTAGGTTTTTACATATCTTTATTCGTTACATATTTAATTTTTGATCACTCACACACATCAGAAAAGTTCCGATGGGAATTAAATGGCGCAATTAATTTTTTCTCTTCTGAATCATTTGAAACTAGTGCCATTGTCATGACCAGTCGAGTGACGTCAGGACTACGTAGCCAAGTCTATTATCCGGCCCGGAAATATAAGAAGTACTGCTGCAACTCTACTGTACAGCATAGCTATAGGAGCAATGGATCTTGGCTTAAGGCAATACAGAACGTAATGAGTCAAGCTCCAAGTGGATGCAACTGAGTTCTTTAGTGCTCGCTAATGGAAGCTTCCAAGCGAACTGGAGCTGCAGGCCTGAGACAGACACACGTCGATTGCAGCTCGAGCCAGAATCCCACTGCAAATTGCACCAAAAATATACTAGAACACGATAGATCTTCCATTAAGTGAGCAACGGAAATACTATTATATGTAAGCTTTTATTCATTCTGAGCACGGTGAGAAGAAAATGAATTACAGGCAACAAACAAGCGAAAAACCGGATGTATGTTTACGATCCGTTAATGCTGCCGGATATCCTCCACTTATACACAATAAAGTTTAATAAAATGAAAGTTATCAAGGGAATTTTCTCCGAGTAACTTTTAAGTAATATTATTAAATACACTCGTAACAAAGCATTGTTTTCCGCTCCATCTCTTCATGGTTAACATTACAGGCACGTAGGACGTCGTAATTATTTTCTTCCGCTCGATATTCGAGGCTTGAAAATGGAGCGTATGTCATCTGGATTATTAAGAGCTTATTTGACCGTTTCATTTTTACAGTTACATTGGACTAATTTCAGCCTCCCTAACCACGAAATATAGATACGTTTAAACTACTCACATGAAATTAAAAGAAATAAAATCAAACTACATACTTTGATTTAAACTCATTATTTCACAACTAATAAAACATTGCAAATAAATGGCTTCTCTGCTAGCGACTGTAACAAAGTGCGTCTTCGGTATTTGGTGCAAAAATTCATTGAAATTTTATACTCAAGTATTTCTGTACCCGAATATTTCATTTTTCCTTAGCCATACCGATGCGATCTCACCAGAAGAGGCTATTTACAAAATCATTTATGAACAAATAAAGTAGATTAGATGTTAGGTTAAGCTTCCCTAACCGCTAAAAAAAAGCGTTCCGAAGAGAGGAATAAGGAAGGCACCATTTAGTATGGAGACATTGTATGGAGATAAAGTAACGCGGAATCTATGCAAAAAGGAAGCAAGATAAAAGTTGAAGAAGAAAGTGGTAGGTGCTGAAAAACAGGACAGTACTAAACCGAAAAAAGGTGGTCCTTAACATGACAAAAAACAATTCACTTGAACAAAAAGAAGACCTACCTAACTCTCAGCTCGGGCCCTCACTATGAACAAAGAATCTAAGCACAAGGTGCTTACTTTGCGCATAGAAACAATAAGTTAGGAAGGAATAAAAATAATTGATAAAGAACAGTTGACGAGGAGGCAAGAGTCCAGAAAGAAGTAAATTGGGCATGAAAGATAGAAGTTCCGACGACCAATCCACAGCTGAGGTAACCTAACAGTATCCCATTTGTAAGCGCCAGTCCACATAGCATAGGGTAGACAAACCTAACCAACCAATTGCATATCCTATCTACTGTCGAACCTATGCCTTTTGAAGTGTGAAATCTCTTCCAATTTAAGCCAAAACTGTCACCACCCAAACCTGATGCATCCTGTGCCAAACTAAAATCTATTATATTATGAGAATAAAATAATATTCACAAGACGTTCTGATTACATTTTAAGTTAGTTTAAGCTTTACCAACCACAACAAATGTGTTCCCAAGAGAGGAAAGATGAAAGTACTATTTAACGTGAAGTTAAGGAGCAGGGAATCTGAGCACGTGTGTCTGCACACCATGTACACAGAAACAGCGAGATTGAAAGAAGCTTATGAAGCACGATGAAGGTTGAAGAAAGAAATAGAGGCTGAAAAAACGGAAGCAGCAAACTAAAAATATAAGGTCCGCAACAAAATAAAAAAATCTTTTTCTATTAGATTTTAGTGTCAATAACTTCAGACCCCTAACCATAACAAAAAAAAGTGTTTCCAAGGGAAGAAGACCTATTTAGTATGGAACAAAGGAAACGGGGAATCTAAGCACGAGGTGTCCGCACACCATTGCCGCACACCCTACGCACAGAAAACAGCAAGATTGATAAGAGTTTATGAAACAAGAACAAGAGTTAAAGGAGAAAGAAATAGGTACTAAAAAAGGGAACAGTGAACCGAAAAAAAGATGATACGTAAATGAAGAATAAATCTATTTCGACAAAAGATAGGCCTACTCATCATTTATCTCAGAACCTCGCATCTTCCCCCTGTGAGGGCTAATTCCCATTGATACAATCGTTGTGTCCTGAGAGGTACTAAGGCAACTGCCACAAGGCTAACAAATTTTAAACGACGCTTATATTTACTGAAATAAAATCACATATGATCAGTATTTGGCACTCTAGTTATTTATTTGTGTAAGACTGTGACACACTACATCTATACACAGGCAAATGCAACAAATGTTTTCTTCAATAAGCACGTAACAGATCACTCTACAAAACTTTTGATTAGATTCCACACCCAACTATACTCAAAATGCGCTGCGTAGGAAGCAGCAAGCAAATCGAACGGATGAAAAATCTAAAAATTATAATAATTAACCACAAGAGTAGAAGGTTACCACTGAATTATGTGAGCTACCTTGAGAGATATTCGCCTAAGGAGTACACCGCATTACGTCGAGGGCACCGCGCTCGTCACTTGGAAGTTGAAACTAAAGCGCTTACGAGTCCATCCTCACGCTCGGTGTCTTGTCACCGGCTCTCTATGAGCAACGTTTGTGCATTTATAATTATTATTATTATTGATGCAAAGGAGCTCTTGCGCGCTAATAGAGGGCAATATCTTGCTTAAGTCGAATTTTCACAATCATTGTGAACATTAGATTACTGCTGCTTTCACGTTTACATAACCTTCGCCAAAATGAAATGAATGTGGTTCAAGTTTTCGAGGTAATTTCAGAAAGTGCTCACAAGTGTAAACTCTTTCGTTTATCGCAACAACTCCCATAGCTTCCGTCTCCTAATGTGAATATGAAAAAAATCGATAAACTAAGAAAATCCTCCAGAGGCTCTCGCAACAAGCGTTATCTTTTAGAAAGCCTAAAAGCGACGGCCAGTCTCTAGTCATGCTGAGGACTGACACTAGCAGGAGACACCGCCCAGCAAGTTTCCTGCGCGCCTCAAGCTAAGCTTTGACAGCAGTCTTGCCATACTGAGAAAATAGAAGGCAAAATCAAATCACTTCGTATTACAAATATACAAGTAGTCGTTTTCCAAAAAAGTGCATCACTTGAAGAGGAAGGGAACTCCTAATTCCCTACCTCTAAAAGTACTATTCCTAATAAACGCTGACCCCACTCGTTTGTTCTAGTTGTCCCTCACATCGTATATTACAAGAGATTAAATTTTGATTCATGCCACCCTCGCAACTTGAGCGGAATAGTGTTTCGTTGTCTCTTACAACTGTCAGGACAATTTGACAAAAAATATAATGAACCTAGGCAACACACTTCGTATTTACTTTCCCTGGTTTGACGAAGGCGAAAGGTTAGCCGTTTGAGGAGCGACAGGTAAACGTCAAGCAACACACCAAGTGTGAACACGATAGTGGGAATAG
>JACJUY010000731.1:97518-118068 GCA_014220935.1 Platorchestia sp. MABIK | reverse complement strand
CTCCACGACCGGAATACTCGGACGTACAGATTACCTAATATGGATTTTGGAAATAACCTTTACCAATAGGAATGAAAACAATGCATAGCTAAATTTAAAGAGTTATGCTTGAAAAGCGACAGTAGAACATTTTCAGTCACTCGAGCTACCGCACTAACTAATATATCGAACAATCGGGCTATTAAATTGAAAAGGGATTTAAAAAAGTTGACGAAATTGCTACCACGCAATACACATTTCACAAAATACCTTGGAGCAGAACAACTTTCACGGCTTGATTATGTGGCGCACGCAGGGCTACAAGTTTAGTGAAATGTGAACTCCACGACGGAAGAACACCGCAGCTATTGTTAGTCATTACCAGTACTAGAGCTGAATATTCGAATAATGGTGGGTGAACATTTGTTATGCGGGAGCTAAAAATTTGAACTACAGAATTATACATTTGAACTGCGGGAATAGACCCCTGGATTCGTACCCTGAAGATTTACAATACAACAGATGATTATTTTCCATATACGAGCAGAGCAATGAGCCGGATCTCTGCAAAACACAATTTAAAAACTTACAACGCAGAACATGAAAACTCACAAGTAATGGAAACATTTTCAACGCATAATACGAATATTTTCAAGAAGTGATACATGCACTTACAATACGCGATGTAAGCATTTCCAATGCAAAAACATAACATTCGTAGAATGACAGGCGACCCATTTACAATGACTAAATGAATTTTTTTTGCTAAACTGAAATCTCAAGGAATGAGATGATCAAGAATTGAAGTGATTCCATTTAGTAACTTATAACAAGATGAAAGTTATAATGTACAAACTCGAATCACTTGCCTAACATAGGAAGTTCGACGTTTGTCGATGGTGGAGAGCGCTAGCGCAAGACCGCCTAACATTTGCAGCACGAGCACGGGGTGGCGAGCAAGGCCATCGTCAGCAGCACGGAAAGCGTAGGCGGGTCCGCACAAATCCATCCGACAAGGCCTGGCCTCGACTACTACAACCTAACACATAGGGCTCGTAACTGAAAAAAATACCCTCGTAGGATTTATCATGACACATTTGCAATGAGAAGGTAAGAAGTAGTAAAAGATACAAAGCTTTCAACGAAGGTGACGTTAATCAAAACTCTCTAATTAGAAGCATGAATTTCATCATGGGCTATCTGAAGGCGGAAGAACTTAGGAGAGAAGACCGGCCAGAGAGGCCAGAGATACAAGTGAAAGTGACGACAACGGAATACTAAGAGCGTCCGCTGACCAGCTCGAGCTGCCATGTGTCATTATAACAGCACACCAACCAGGGAGGCTCAGCCGTGAAATTGGCCGCACGCTGCTACTTAATCGTTGGATCCAGTCTAAAGCAGCTCTGGAACGAGGTCTT
This sequence comes from Platorchestia sp. MABIK, assembly GCA_014220935.1. Lineage (NCBI taxonomy): Eukaryota > Metazoa > Arthropoda > Malacostraca > Amphipoda > Talitridae > Platorchestia > Platorchestia sp. MABIK. Next base: position 116,671 of record JACJUY010000731.1, on the reverse strand, counting down.
CCTACTGTACAACAATCTCGTGTGTTGGAGTTAGAGCACACTAGACCCATGCACTGTAGAATGAATGCATCCCTTGAGCACGTGCATCTGCCATTGCTGAGTGAAAATGAAAGGCAGATTTTGGCTCTCGACAAGTGAAAAATAAGCGTAAAAAAATTCATGCAACATATCTTGAATTGTCTCAGTTCAAAATCATCACTATTAACATTCTAAACATCAGCAGCGTGAATTCCTCCGCTGATGTTCTAAGCTGATGTCTATCTATTGGTTATCTATCAGTAAAAATGAAGTCGTATTCAGTGGAATGTCTTGTATTACATAATTATTCACTCATTATTCACTCAAGAACCTTTCACCGCATTCTGTTTGAAACATGATAGCTGATAATCAACGAAGTTAAGCTTGTAGGCAGGACATAAAATAAAAACAACAAACTTAAATCAATAGCAAAAACTGTAAAAGTAATAATGAATGAAGAAATCTGCAAGAACACACATTTCTCAGACGTATTATTGCTGGCTTGCATGTAACAGCGATAAAAAATCTTGACGTTCAAGGCAAAGAAGATATACGACGAAAACAATGTCAAGACTGGAATTGTCTGAAGTTATAACTATGAGGAAAGACCTTGAGTGAAGGAAACAAGCGATGTCTGTCCTTGCTCGCATAGACCAACCGTGCGAGAGCGCTGCAACGAACGGCAGCGGCAGGAAAGCGTCCGTGGCCTGCCCTGGCGGCCGCTACCTCGCGGTCCAAGGCCCTGGCATTTCAGGCAGACTCGACAAAGTAATCAAGTCACGCCCTTCTATCAATTCAGGTTGCTTACTGCTTAACCCTTTAACGCCCAAGTGGACTCTACGGTCCTCTTTCGAAAATAGCCTCAATATATTGTATTTCTCGTTAAATTAGTTCGCTAATGTGTTCTTTGGAGTTCACTGCCGAGTGGCAGTTCCTTCCTCATCCAGATATCAGTGATTACCTGATGCCGGCGCCAGTTTAGTGACGGTGGTTGTGATAACCGTAATATGAGAACAAAAATGCAGACGTTAAAGGTTTAAGCAAAGCAATCATATTTATTTAGAGGCTTCAAATCCTGAAATTTGTAATCAGCTCACTTCGATGTAAACCACAAAGCTAAAAAATCGCACGGACCACGCCAGCATCTAAGAATTAGAAGATCTTTGATTACAAGCAATCATATACGTTTATTTTTCCATGGTAAGAGTTAGTAACTATGTTCATTTATGACCTATATGTGGTCAAACTTTAGGGCGCGAGGCTTTCTCTGGAAGTGGTCTAAGAAGCTGCGAGTATCATCAGACCAAGACGTGAGAATGAGGCAAGATTTCTCAGCAGCGTGTCTGCAACACGCCACTCGACAACGCCGTACACGAAGTTCTGTCATCAGCCTTGACACTCTTCGTAATGGCCTTAATGGAGAACAAGTGTGGCTCGTTTTATACAGATACTATCAGCGAGATGAAGACATGAGAGAAAACAATCAATAGCGCCAAACTCGAAGGAGCGCTACTTCAAATCACTGGGAGATAAATATTTCTGAGCAACAAGATTGACTGAGTAGATTAGGCAAGCAAAAGAAACATACATATACAAAGCAAATTTCATTTCCTTTAATACAGAATAAGAACAGCATTTTTCATGGCTGCCTAGAAAAAATGAAGAATTTTCACAAATAGAGGACCAGGAAACACAAAACGAGCGCAGTCAGCTCACATAAAATAATGCATGTCAATCATCGGCGACCACCGAAAATACGTGATACGGTCATTTGTCCACGACATTACATTATTAGTCAGTTTAAGCCTCCCTATCCGCAACAAATACGATCCAAAGAGAGGAAGAAGGAAGGCATCAGTTAGTATGGAGTTAAGGAACGCGGAATCTATGCAGAAAGGGCATAGAAACAGTAAATTGAGAAAGAAGTTCATGAAACAAGATCGAAGTTGAAGAAGAAAGTAGTGTGTAGGTGCTGAAAAACAGGACAGCAGTGAACCGAAAAAAGGTGGTCCTTCAACACAACAAAAAAATTTTGTTTCAACAAAAAGAAGGCAGACCTAGCTCTCAGCCCGGACCCTCACATTTTCCCCCTGGGAGTGCTAAGTCCCATAAATACAATAGTTGTATCCCCCTGAGGGGCATTTGTCCACGAAGATGGAACATTCAACTGAACTAGACCGAAAATTCAAAACGAACTTTGAAACTTTTAATAACTACAAAATTTTGTGCAAGCAAACAAACTTTTAGTAGGACGTCAGTCTTTTGTAGGGAACAACTCGATTTTTAATTAGGGAACGACTCGACTGTTTATTAATTATATCCCCTAAAAAGATATCAATACTTCTTTAAACCGGCATTATAACATCAGTTTCATTTCCTATTAAATGTCAAATATTACCCGGCATTGAAATTTAGGTTTTACAATTATTATAGAGCCAAATCATAGCACCCATCAGATATTGGCTGAAGGACGGCCACCGCAACCTTTTTTAAAATAATACGTGAGATCCCGCTAAGATGGGCTGTTTAGTATGGTGCAACAAAGGAACTATCGAAGTATAAACTGATCACTGACACCTTCAAGCCTCATGATCTCAAGTGAGAAAGGAACATGATGGAAACAGATGACAACTTGTCGCCTAGCGGGCTGCCATGAAATAGAGGAGACAGCGGGAGGATCGCCAAGCCTCACTCAGCTCGCGCATCCACCGCGTCCCACTCAGAACATGCGAGCTCCGTACGCCAAGCATACGCTTTCGCCCGCTACTCTCCGCCATGGGCACAAAAAGACGCGAGACAAGGCAATGAATGCGATGGGCGGTAAGTGGGTCACGCGGCGGTACCTAGCGCGCAGCGTTGCGTCCCGCGCGCCTGTGATCAGCTGAACCTCGGCCGGGTACTGAACACTTTCCGCATAAATAGGGGGAAAATGGTGAGAAGCATTTCTAATTATAAATTACATGAAATTTCGAGGTACGTTTTGACGTACCTCTCATGGTGCACGAAAATATGGATACAAAATATTTCACTACTTACAGCACTCGCAAATTTTTTATTTTTGTAGCGCTTTCACCTAGAATACCATCGCTTCCCAAATGATCTTATTAAAATTTATCACACACAAAGACATGCAAATAAGATTTCTGCCTCACGTCCACAATGCGAAGTGACCACCAAATTAAATAAGCTAGTTTCCTCATGCTTATCCACAAGAAAAGTATTCCCATGAGCAGAAGGAGGAAGAGACCATTTAGTGTTGAATTAAGGGAGCACAAAGTGTGTCCTAACACCAAACGCATACAAAGAGCAAGGTTGTAAGAAGTATGCAACAAGATAAAAATCGAAAAAGAAGCTAAATAGATGCTGAAAAAAGACAGCAGTGCTAAAAAATGATGGTCCATAACAAAAACTAATCTAATTGAACAAACGGAAGGTCTACTTAACTTTGAGCTCAGGACCTTATATCTTTCCTCTGGGAGTGCTAATTCTCATACCTTCAAATCTAATGTATATCATTATTTACTAATATAAATAATTTAAAAGTGGCGCTATTCCTTGAATACGACTGACGTGCTTTTACAATTTGGTTTGCTTGCATGAAATATTTCGATTTTAAAAGTTGTTTTAAAATTTAACTTGAACTATCGATCCAACGATTCAATTGAATGATCGATCAACATAGAAAGTGACTGTTTTACGCACTCTCGGTGGTCGCAGATGATTGACTTACATTTAATAATTTGAGCTGTACTACGTTCGGTGTTTATTGATTGGCCCTCTTATTGTCAAATTCTTTGTTGAACTTAGTAAGTTGAGGTTTTTCTAGGAAGCTTTGTGATGCTGATTTTTTTCCTGTATTAACGAAAATGATATTTGCTTTGTATTTGCCTATTTCTTTTGCTAGCCTAATCTACTAAATATATCTTACTGCTTAGAGTTAACTTCGTTGCAGTCACTGAAACATCGCTCGTGTGAGTCAGGCGCTGTTGATTGTTATACACCCTTGAGAGGAATGATCGATTGGTTGATAATTATAAGTTTCAGCCTCCCTTACAACAAAGCTGATGAAAAGAGAAAGGATGAAGGCACCATTTCGTAAAGACTTTAGGGAACGCAAAATCTATGCACAAGGTGTGTTCCTACACAAGATACCATGCACATAGAAACAGAGAAAAAAGGTTTGGAAGGAAGATAAAAGTTGAAGAAGAAATCAGAGATACTGAAAAACAGAGGAGTAGAAAATCGAAAAAATGGTCCTTAATCAAACAAAAATCATATTATATTACAACAAAAAGAGTCCTACCTGACTCTCAGCTCGGGGCTCCGCATTTTCTCCTTGTGAGTGCTAATTCCCATAGATTTAAAAGATGTATCCCCTTAAGGGACTCCCGAATCATCAGATAATCCCAAAAAATATTTGAAAATAAAAAGCGCTTGTTTACACTACCACATAGTTAAATTCTAAGAATTCTGCATTCCGCTATTTATAACTTCAGTATTCTAAATAGACAATTGAGATGAATATACACAGTTCAAACCCTATTTCATTCACACAAAAAAAAATCTCTACTTCCTTCAGAATATATGAGGCCAGAATCAAAGTTTGACAGTACTTCCCTTCATATTTGTATTGTTTACATGGATATTATTGTGATTTATTCATCCATCAGAGTTGTGCGTAACTAATCGCGCAAAAGTTAAATTATAATTGTGAAAGGGATTCTTTTTCAATATTTTCCCTAGCAGCGGTATCGTGCAACATAGACCATATCGTCAACATTTCAGGAATGAGTGTTAGTTAGTATGAATCACAATTCACAGTCACAATACAGGTCGCGAAAAATTTGAATGATTTTTTATATTTTTTAGCACCAGTTAACATACATCAAAAGATTAGATGTTAGTTAAGCCTCCCTAACCGCTAAAAAAAAGCGTTCTGAAAAGAGGAAGGCACCATTTAGTATAAAGATAAAGGAACGCGGAATCTATGCAGAAGGGGCATAGAAACAGTAAGTTGAGATTGAAGTATATGAAACAAGATAAAAGTTGAAAAAGAAAGTATTAGGTGCTGAAAAACAGAACAGCAGTGAACCAAAAAAAGTGGTCCTTAACATAGTAAAAGATACTTTATTTGAGGGCAGGGTACTAAATATTTCCTGCAATAAGGAACGTATATAAACTGCTCGAAACTGATGGCTCAATTCCAGCACCACTAGTGAAGGAAGAATTTAATAAAAGAAAGAGTTGCAGGGCAGCACACCAGCGCACGGTTGCAGTAAGTCAAGCTGCCGCATCACTGAGTTTGTTGACTCAGAGACCTCTCCTTCCTCCCCATTTCCCCACCCACCGTGGCACGGGCACCTTGCCGTCATGCAGAGCTCCCAGTTTTAACTTCACACCCACAGTTACGACCATGCCCGCAACCACGGGATGGGTCCCATAGATACGTAAAGCAACAAGCTGAAGCAATCTAGGGGGACGTAAGGAGCATTTCGTTGAGAGTTAACATTTCTAATCCAATGAAATTGATTTCTAACCATCTCTTAGCTTAGCACTGCATCGTGGTAACACATCAGCAATGCAGGGTAACCTCATTAACTTCAAGATATGAGATTGAGGGAGGGATGGTCGACTAGCACAGCTTCTTTACGATAGAAGATGTCTCAAGTCTTAGAACGACAAGGCTATGCAAGCCCATAACAATAAAAAGACATTAAAGTTCACGTTAAATCAACGATAGTTTTTGGGACCGAGGGTGTTACAACCGTTCCAAGTGAAAAAAACAAGTAAAACAAATAACTAAGTACTTAAAACAAGAAATCTCTCGAACTAATAGAGGTCCGTAATAATGGATGAACCGTAACAAAAAATATTCTTATTTAACAAAAGGAAGGCCTACTTAATTTTAAACCAAGGACTAAGATCTTCCCTCCGGGAGTGTCACTGCACAAGCTTATCAAGGTTACTGCAAGTAAGCTAGCTGTGTCATGAAAAACTAGCTGCAAAAAAAACAGAACATTTGAGAAAGTAAGCGGATCTTAAAAAAGGTATAAAGCAGGGACTTCTCACTCACCATGAATTACGGAAATTGATGGTATTAACGTACTTTTCAAATTTTTCGCACATTGGCTGATTTTTGTTTCGTAACAGAACTCGTATTCCAAACAATCTTCTCGCTTTTCTATGTACGACCAAATCTGAAACTAAAAGGGGCGTAAATTTGCGAAATTTATGGAAGTAAATTATCACACAATAGATACCAGTGAAGAAAAAACCGCTGTACAAACTCTTGGTAGCTCCATAAACGATTGACAGCTTTTGCATCGAAGGTGTGTGTCTGATGAAAGTTTAGCGTAAAAAAATATTTGTACCTAATATATCCCCATGAACTGTCCCATGCCAAAGTAGGGAAAACGAACCCCAACCTCCATCTCCAAATAGGGTAAAGAGCCAATATCGAAAGCACGGTGTCCTTATCAGCGAAAAGATTGCGCTATAAACGTTCGCTTCTAACAAGTCGCATTAACGAGCATCGCTCTGCTCCCTCCTTTCGGTACGATTTCTCGCACGGAAGTTAATAGATTGCGTTTGTACTTGTTGGTGCCCACCAACTTTATGCAATAACAAACCCCCACTAAAATGTGACTATTGAGATTCTTTCCTTCCTTCATAATAGTTGCGGAATATCAAATCAATAACACTATAATAACATAATGATCATTTAAAGAAGTAGCTAGAGAGAATAAGTTCCATTTTCACGTTGTCACAAGCACCGTCTATACAGGAGCAACTAGGAGAGATTCCCAGTTTCTAGCCCTGCCCGAATATTCGTTATAATCGATTTTTTTTTTTTTTTTGCTTAGATACCACTGCGCAGTGGCATCTCTTCATGGATTTTTTGACGTCTACTTCAGGAAATTGCCCAATTAAATGAAACTCACGCTGGAGTGAGCAAAAAAATTTTTGGAAAATGTTTGGTAAGGTTATACAAGAAGATACTTCTTAACAAAATAACAACCTATTCTATGGCTACAAAAAGAAGGCCAATTTCTTTTTCCGATAGAGACCTCGCATCTTCTTCCCGGGAGCGCTGATTCCCATAAATGCAAAAATTGTATCCCCCAGAGAAGCAAGGTAATATTTAGAAGTAAGTTTGTTTAAAAAGAAAGCCGTGCCCATTTCTTCGCCTCGCAAAACTGGGAGGTACTTATCAAGGTTTTGCTACAACTCTGACCGCAGAAGAAATAGGCTAAATTTCACACGAGCGTGGTCTGGCAGAGGTCAGTTACAAGGTCTGCACTCTATATAAAATTGATGGCTAGGAATGCGTCCGATTACAGCGCCAAGGAGACTACTTCGAAAAGTTTGGAGGTAGCCCTTCTGAGGCGCACCCTTTGTGGTCACTCGGCCCATAGCGGCTCAGCTCGCCTTCAGCCGCGAGTGCCGTGAAGTGACGCAAAAAATGACCGACATCAACACTGCAGCCTCAGGCCACTGGAGTCTCGCATGCATCAGAGCAAACATCTCAAGAGCTTTTCTGACGGCTTCGCATAAGTACAAATGATTAAAAATTGCACTTATACGATGTTTTATTGATCGCAAATCAAGTATTTTCAACAGGAAGGAGCCAGACAACAAGTATCATTTTAATGTAAAAAATATCGATACTATACGTGGAAAAATGTTTCACAAAAATCAAAGATTAGATTATATGTTGGTTAAAGCCTGCTCAACCGCAACAAAAACGTTCCAAAGAGAGGAAGGAGGAAGGTACCATTTAGTGTGGTCTTAACATGTTGACAGCAATGAATTAAACTGAAGTTCAATATTCAACTCAAATTTAAAGTCAGACGTTACAAATTTTATAAATCCCAAACATTAACTGGGTATATTAAATAACATTATTTAAAAAAAAAGATTGTCAAAAAATATCAGCCGACCCATCGAAGGGTCGTTTCGCAGCTGGAAAAACTTAAGCACGACCCACGGAGAGGTCGTATCGCATGCAACGTGTTAAGGGAACGCGGAATCTATGCAGAAGAGGCATAAAAACAGTTAGTTGAGGAAAAAGTTCAAGAAATGAGATAAAAGTTAAAGAAAAACTAGTATGCACTGAAAAACAGAACAGCTCCAACCAACCGAAAAAGGATGTTCCTTAAAATACAAAAAAAAATATTTTATTTTAACAGAAAGAAGGCCTACCTAACTCTTATCTAGGGACTTGACATCTTACCCTAGGATTGCTAATTCCCATAAATACAATCGTTGTGTCCCCCTGAGAGGTACTTCTTATAACATTACTTCGTGGTTATCATAGAAGTCCTCATACATTCAGAATCTAAGGTAGTTGCAAGTATCTTTCATGAAAACAACTATGTAAATCGATTAATAATGCTCATTACCTAAGATTAATCTGATGGTAAATTTGGAGAAACAAGCACTTTCACGTTCAATTTTTTCCACCTAACTTCAAGTTACGCTTATATAATTAACAATCGTACCTAAGTGATTGACCAACACTGAGTAGATTGCCCAGTATTTCTGAATGCATTTCAAAATTTTGAACAAAAATTACTAATGGGCCATATGGATGGCGTTGACAATCAGGTCATGCTCGCTCTCGGGTGTTGTTTAAGCCATGTAGCTTTTGATTCATTCCTCTTGTTGCCGTCACTAACGAGCGTGCAACGTTTGTTGCATATCTGATCACCTCACCATGAACAAGTGTACAAAGTGTAGAGCCTTCAAGAGTTTACCTAGCATTGTGCTCTTTGAAGAAACCTTAAGTGATGAAACATAAATGTTCGAACCATAAAATCGGTTACCGAACTTTTTCAACATTTCACAATTTTCATTACTCGCTTTAATGAGGATAGATTAGATTATGATGAATTCAACAACTAATCACGTGAATAGTGTTTGAGAGTGACTATGAGAATCATAAAGAGCAAGACACAACTTCGAAAATAATGAACTGTAGGTCAGTCTCGAGATTGGCCATCCCTACAGGATTAGATTATAGGTTAGTTTACCCGCTACAAAAAAGAGCGTATCGAAGAGAAGGAGGAAGGAACCATTTAGTATAGATATTAGGGAATGCGGAATCTATGCAGAAGGGGCATAGAAACAGTAAGTTGAAAAAGAAGTTTATGAAACCAGATGAAAGTTGAAGAAGAAAGTAGTAGGTGCTGAAAGACAGGAGAACAGCGAACCGAAAAAGTTGGTCCTTAATGTAACAAAAAACATTTGATTTCAACAAAAAGATGGCCTACTTGACTCTCAGCTCGAACCCTCACACATTTCCCCCCCTAGGAGGGCTTATTCCCATAAATACAATAGTTGTATCCCCCTGAGGGGCTTGGCGAGTTGTAACCTTCCCTGCTCCTCAAGTGCAGCAGGGAAAATACTCATTCCCAACAACGTTGAAAATAATTAAATTAACCCTAAACATGTGCTAGAAATGGACGTGCAGAAATATAATATAAGAGTTTTACACATAATGAAAGAGAAAACACAGAATTCATTACGAAGTAAGAAAACAATGAAGCTACTTGCTGAACTATTAATGAAATTAATCAAGGTAATATCATGACTCAGTAACATCGAAGCGACAGCTTAACAAGAAGTAAAAAACAAAGTGAGTCGGCCACCAACTGCGCCTCGATCATCCCTGAGGCAGGCAAGCCTTGCATTACGGCGCCTCAAGGCTATTTGGGGCTCGCCTCCCGCACAGCGCCAGGCTCGAGCTGTAGGACAGGTGCCTCGCGTCTCCTCAACCCTTTAAACGTCAGCATTTTTGTTCTCATAATGGCGTTATCATAACCACCGTCATTAGACTGGCGCTGCCATCAGGTTATCTCCAATACCAAAATGAGAAAGAAACTGTCATTCGGCAGTGAACTTCGAAGAACACATTAGATTAGATTATAAGTTGGTTTAAGCCTCCCTAACCGCTACACAAAGAGCGTATCGAAGAGAGGAAGGCACCATTTAGTATGGATGTTAGGGAATGCAGAATCTATGCAAAAGGCGCATAGAAACAGCAAGTTGGGAAAGAAGTTTGTGAGACAAGATAAGAGTTGAAGAAAGTAGTACGTGCTGAACAACAGGACAGCAGTGAACCGAAAAAGGTGGTCCTTAAAATAGCAAAAAAAAACATTTTATATCAACAAAATGAAGGCTTACCTAACTCTTAGCTCGGGCCCTCGCACATTTTCCCCCTGGGAGCGCTAATTCCCATACATACAATAGTTGTACTCCCCTAAGGGGACAAACATGAGAATAAGCGCAATATCAGAGGTCACTTTCCATTAGCAGAAATATAAATACGTTTACACCGAAACATTTCACGCGCTTATAATCGCATAAGAGGAAACTGAACGAACGTCAGTATTTATGAACGAGGTAACTACACACATGTTTCCAAACACAACAGCAGCATCAGCTGTATGAAGTAAACTTAGTGGGTGAAAGAACGCTCGAACTTGTGTACACAAATACGCGTTCTTTACGCATACACACATAAATATACATAATGTATCCATGCTGCTCCTACATGGAAGAGGCTGCGCTAACAACACAAAGGAATATGAAAGAAATTTAGAAGTTGAGGGCCAAGCAATAAGGAAACTATAGTACTGCACAATTTGACGTAAATTGACGATAAACAGCCGTTCCACGATTTGTATGAGCTAGCACAGGAATTATGAAGTCCATACTTTATTGCCTTAAGGAACAAATTGCATTTTGGTTTTTATTTTGTACGAAAAGTTATACTTTTATGTACCAAGTTTCGTGAGATGAATCGTTGGCGAGGCGATTTTTTCTGAAGCCGATCTTCGTTCTTTGTCCGCCTCCAGACGAGGTTAATTTTTAGTCGCCCTGCACCTCAAATGAACTTCATCGCTTCTAGTTTCGGCTTCGAGTGTATGATAGAAGAAAGGTAACGATGTTAAAAAAATGAGCTCTGTCGTTAGAAAGTGATGTAAAATCGAGTTAAACAAAAAAAGAAATCTCGTCGTCTCTTCGAATGCTTAGATCAGAATATTTTTTCGCCTTCTGTGAACAAAACATTCCAGCAACAAGAATTTTAATAATTCCCATTGTATGCGTACGCTCAACAAGAAAACCAGACTACTGGCCAACACTATTAAATGTGACGTTTCTATTTACTGCAGCTTTGCACGGAGAGACGTAATCCAAAATTACCAGAGAGTTACAAAACTGCACGAAGTTTGAAGCCACGGCTGTCTGTAGACCAAACTTCAACCAAAGCCAGTACACAAACCCATCTTAAAGCGAGACAGGAGTCTACGTAAGTGAACCATGCGAAGCTTGATAGCGTTGATAGTTGTGCCTACGAGACCTACTAAGTATAAGGTACTACAGAACTTTTATCAAAAGTGGTCCTTCAGTGTTCGTGTCCTGTCAAAGAAGATTAACTAATTTAACATCACGCTGATCGTCGGCAGCTATAAGTTGCGTAGCCAGACAAACAATTTGAATTCACAGCTAGCGTATTTCATCCCAGCACTAAACGAAAAAAAACTCATTATGCTCATTGAAGAGGGGCGAGGCGTTAAAAGGTTAAGAATCGCGACTGAAGGTGGAGGCGACCACCGTTGGCCCATCAACTTTAAAGCGGCACATGGCAGGCTGGCACTGCACGCCGCGCCGCTGCTGCGACTCGCGCTGGCGTGCGGTGGCTGGTGCAAGTCATGTGGCGTCACTGAGGGGGACATCTACGGTATATGGGTCAAACTTACATTTCTAAAAATTTCATGAGCCGAAACTAAGAAGGCCATGAATTTTTGAACTAACGAGCGTTTGCAATTGAAGATATAGAATTGAACATTTTCCCCAGAAATAATAGAAAAAAAGTTTCGTTCCGATCAAGTTCATGTGCTGGTATAAACAATAGCTTTTCAAATAACTTGCAGCCATCGCCAGGACTTAATGGCAGCCACCGTAAACGAGGCGGAACTCATTTCAAATACTTGGAGACATCATGGCCAAATTTTCATCTCCCGAAGGAGAAAAACTCGACTCGAACTACAGGGCTCGATAATTGGTCTGTTCGCTAACGATTAGGACGCACAGTGGCCCCAGAAAATATATGCAATGTTTTTCACTTTGCGTACAGGGTTTTGATATATTCATGGAGATAATATGTTCCAACACAAATTTTGTAGTGAAAGACCGAAAAAATACACACCATGCATCGCCGTCTTTACAAATACAGCACTAAGTCTCACAAACTCATTATACTACAATACGAGTCAATGTCATTTCAGAACAGTGTAGCTGAACTCCAGCGTGTGTGCCACGGTCAAGCGCAAACATAATTTACACAACAATCTACGCCCAAAGAAAGTTTAAAAAACGAGTACACAGGGTAGGGGGATGGTGGGAAGCCAAAACCCAAGTGGGAAATTATCATCATGATTGTTTGAGCGTCAACCAAACACCTTTTGTAATGGCATAACATCCCGGAGATAATTGTCCCAAAATATAAACTGATGACTCATGCAAGAACAGTGTGAGCTTCTTTACGTGAAGTCGAGAAATGGAGACATGATGTCGAGAGTGCAATGTGGTATGCCTGATTACGTGTGCGTCGTTCGAATAAATACGCAGTGTAATACGTGTTGATGCGGTATTTATGTTCATGTTAAAATTTAAACATCGTTGTTGGGGGGAATCTGACCGGTCAGTTCTTGGTAGTAATTGTTGTATCAATAATTAACAAATATTGTTTCAGCCACTGGTATCTCATGCAATACGCGTCAATGTCTTATTATATTTGTAGTAGGATATATTTCTAGAATACAATTTGTAAAGATTGAGGTCGAATGGTGTGTCCACCCAATTAGAAAACAAAGTCGTATTCGAAGAGATCGGAATGAAAACCACTAAAAGAACGGATGAGATGCAAGTGGGTGTCATCACACTCGGTTATCCGTAACAATCTTTGATTCTTTGTAGCACATTGACGAATATGCTGTGTGTTCATTTCCTTTTTCATTGCATTGTTATATATATGACCCATGGAGGAGTGCCATTCCTCAATTCCGAGTCGCCCTAGTTAATGTAAATTAACGAGGGGCCAAACGTTTCGGGACAATAGCTGCTGCGAACACACCATGGAAAGGTCCTTATGGAAAATTTCAAGTAACTCAGATTTTGCGAGTGATGCATCTTTGCATCCATGAAACTCTGAATGTGTTAACTCAAACGGGAAGACGGCGTAAAGAGTAGTTATGAAAATTTAATTGTCAGCACTATTACAGTATAATAAATTAGCATCAGACTTAGGCTTTTTTTAGTACTCTTGGGAATTATGTACGCATTCAATCTGGGTGATGATGTCATTTTATTCCAGAATGAAAATTACATCCTTGCCAGAAGAACTGACATCGGCGGCGACACAGGAGCGGCACATAAAGACCCAACGAATGCCAGAAAAGGACCTACCTGAGTCGATGTCGAGCGCAGCCTCCCTGATCTCCTCGTCCGGCTCTGACGACAGTGTCCGCACCAGGCCGTGTGATGACGAGCCGTCCTCGTCCTCGCTGTCTTCTGCCTCAGGCACAGTGATGCCCTTGCGCTGCCTGCAACGCAAAACCAGCACAAACCTTACAAATGTCTCAAGCTGCCATTTAACCGATGTCTCGCGCTTATGGCACGCTAAAGCATATTCATATGAGTACGAAATGCACTAAACTCAAACATAATTTGGGTTCACAGAGTTGTCTCATTTGAATGAAAGTCGTGATACGTTCAAAATCATACTGAAATTAAGCGGAGTCTCTTAGAGAAATTCACAAGCATTTTGTAGATGCTTGTGTTATCAAAGATTAGATTATATGTTAGTTTAAGCCTCCCTAACCGCTAAAAGAAAAAGAGCGTATCGAAAAGAGGAAGGAACCATTTAGTATGGAGATGAGGGAATGCGGAATCTATGCAGAAGGGACATAGAAACAGTAAGTTGAGAATGAAGTTCAACAAGATGAAAGTTGAAGAAGAAAGTAGAAGGTGCTGAAAAACAGGACAGCAGTAAACCTATAAAAAGATGGTCTTAAGCAAAACAAAAAATATTTATTTTTTAAAAAAATAGACCTACCTAATTCTCTGCTCTAGACCTCACATTTTCTCCGTGGGAGTGCTAATTCCCATAAATACAACCGTTGTATCCTCCTAAAAGGGAATGATTACGAGAAAAAAATATTCAAGTAGAAAACATATCGGAAGCACTTACGCAGGAAATCGATTGCACGAAAAACCACCCTACCATGAACGAGAAAAAAAACACTCTGAAAAAGAACAAGATTTCTTCACCAACAAAGTTAAACTCGCATCTGATCCCAGCAACGAGTCCTGTTTATTCAAAATAGTAACCTGAAAAATCCCCCACAAGTGGTAGTTGTCTGAAGGTCCTGACGAAGGTCGCTAAATCATTACACCTTTGAATTTAAGTTCAGGCCCCAGCATATCTCCACCACACAACTGCAACGTGCGTCTCCAAAATTATTTAGAAGAAAATAAACATTGCCTCCCCTACTTGGGGTGGTTGACTTAAATGAGGAAGCTGAATAAACAACAGAAGTGAAACAAATTAACTGATAAAATACTGCTGTGACGTTTGGTTGCGAGCTACTCGCAACTAATTTGCAGCAGATAGACATTTCCAAGTTCAACAATTGCATCTCCACCAAAATCACACGCACCGTAAACTTTCCAGGCATCTTAGCAAGTCCGGAGACGAGCAAAAAGCATTCGATCCTTCTGAAGGTTTCGATGTGTCGCAGCCCGCAGAACTCAAGTCGAGGAGAGAAGTGTCCGGAAACGCGCATGAGTTTTGTGAACTCAGGTCCGTACAGCACAAAGGTGACATCGAGATACAGCAAATTTCATTTTGTTCACTGATGTCCTTCAGCAGAGGAAATTTGCTAGCAGACCGGTGACAGCCTTCGTGTCTTCTACTGGAAGAGCATCGCAAAAGCACCTCACTGGGCAACGACAAGAACTTCGTACGTAGTTCATCAATTGTAAAAGCTGGTTCAATGTCGTCTATAGACGGGAAATTCTTGAACACCGCAGTAGGAATTCTCGATGATGCGTCGTGCAGTCGGGGAAAGTAGGTGCTGACAGTCCTGCGCTTAACAATAGGCGAAGTGAGGAAGCGGGAAATCCTTTTGATGGTTGGAGATCTGAGTAACGCTTTGTCAAGGCGTGACGAGACCGAGGGCCGTAAGATGAGAGAGCCCGTGGAGCCGATGTCTTGGCTGGACGACCTCAGAAGATCTGATGTTGAGGAGTCCAGGGACAAACGGCTGCTTGAAAGGCCAGCCTCATCTATTTCTCTTGACATGGCAAGCAATACACCAACGAACGAAATCAAGAAACCTTTTTCAATTGATCACTTTACACCAGATCTTTTTTGGAAGAATGGGAACTGTAGGAAGAAACAGGCAGACCTTAACTAATTTCTGCGAAAACTGTGGCAAAGATGTTCTGAACAATTGAAATTTCAGCAGTAAAGCAAACCGTAGAACAACATTGCAGTGATATTTTAGTCCTTTCTACAAAAAATTTAAAAAACAGTAAGAAAGTCAAAATAGGTCATGTGCCCACCAAAACACATCCGAAAGTATCCCTTCTGCGGTCTAATCTCACGAGTCTACGTGCATCCCGCGACGGAAATGTTAGATAGCAAGTAAAATAAGCTCGCAAGTCACCTTTGTTCACAACTGAAGAAGCGGAATCCGTACTTGAACTTTTTGGCATCCTTCAACATCTGAAGCCTAAATCGCGTTGCTTACCTACCTTTATAATGACGGGTGTGATGAAGTTATACAGCATATAACCTTAAAAAAACAGCCAGAACCCATTGAAAAGCTAAATTCTTTATCACACCTTCAACTCGCTAGTCTCGAGTGTAATTTTTCATAAAAAATTATACAAGATAAGGTGTTAGCTTAAGCCTCCCAAGCCGCAACAAAGGCGTTCCAAAGAGAGGAAGGAAGAAGGTACTATTTAGTATGGAGTTAAGGGAACGCGGAATCTATACACAAGGTGCATAAAACCAGTAAGTTGAGAAAGAAGTTCATGAAACAAGATAAAAGTTAAAGATGAAAGTAGTAGGTGCAGAAAAACAGGACAACAGTGAACCGAAAAAAAGATGGTTCGTAACAAAACAAAAATCACTGTACTTAAAAAAGAAGGCCTACCTAACCTGTAGCTCGGGATCTCACATATTCCCCCTGGGAGTTTTCATAAAAATGATGAAACGCACAATCGCCCAAAAGCAAACACCTAAACTACACCGTGATATATCTTGACACTCTTCACGTTAGCAAATGATACAAACAAGAAAAGCTGGACTCTTTCAACTCTCAACAGATAATTCGATGCCAAAACGTGTGTTCGAGTTTCAATTTTTCTAATTTTCATTCTTCACGGAATGTACAAGATAGAAAATTTTGACACAAATGTATAAGTTACGAACAAGCTTAGCAGTTTGCTCTAGCATAAGTACCGTCGCTGAAACGTTTCACCAATTCGAAGGTAAGAAAAAAGTACGACAAATTTCAAATCAGTTTGATGTCAAACGTTTTCAAAACTGCATCAAATGTTTCGCTAGAGTTGTGAAGCAGCGATTAACATCCATTGCTCATCTAAGTCTTGAAATTCTTCCAGTACTCTTCTCGGCTAAAATGATACCGCCTTTAATGCTCATAGGAACAGAAATTTAACCTGATATAGCATCGCAAATAAAATATGAGGTTAGATTATGAGTCAGTTTAAGCCTTCCTAAGAAGAAAGTAGTAGGTGCTGAAAAACAGGACAGCAGTGAACCAAAAAAAGATGGTCCGTTACAAAACAAAAACCTCTTCTATTTCAACATAAGGAAGACCTACCTGACCTTTAGCTCGGGACCTCACATATTTCCTCAGGAAGCACCTATCGATGCAAACAATAGTTGTTTCTCCCTGAAGGGCATTGTTCCGTAAATAATTTTGCTGAAATATTTTAGACAACCTCACAAAATGCAGAGCACCCTCAGAGGACAATCACATTGCAGCGCACTGTTTGATGTGGACAACGGAGATTCACTCGTGCAGTTCGGGAAGATACTGGACTTGTTCTCAACAAAATTTTGACAGCATAATATTTCTGAGAGCGCGAGCAACACAATTCAGATGACATGTCAGCGCGGCCAGATGTCGAGTGAACAAGATGTGGGAGCGAGCAGAACACGCTCCGGCCTCGCTGCACCTCGCAGCAATGCTGTGACGTGACACGTTCATCTCAGTTACACTGACGAGTTTAGTGGAACAAATTCACACATCTAAATCGTGCCTAAAGTAATACTTTGACCAAACGTTCATCATCTCACTGTGTTTACACTTAGATCCTGAATCACAAACTGGCAACACAAGAAACCGCAGCGTACATCATTGCATAGATGCAGCAAGAATAATAAAACGAACAGAAGTGTTCAAAAGTTCGTGCACCAGAATGGTAATGTTTTCACCACCAAACGAATATTGAAACAAAACGTCAGAACGCAACAGTACGTGAATCACACCGCAAAGACACCAACTGCACCCTCGCTGCGCGCTAATTTCGGAAAATTATCGTATGTAATAATCGGAAGCAATGAAAAACGTTACAGTAAATTTCATGCTAACAGAATAAGATAATGGAGTTGAATGAAAGAAGACGAGAGGAGGAAGACGCACACAGTTCACGACTCTGAGACAACAGCTACACCCACACTGGCATTGAGGAGGCAGCAGCACTGGGTGCAGGCCATACGCCATGACATCATTTGGTCCACACTCAACCCAACCAAACTTAACGCATCGCATGCTACAAAGGTTTCTCTTAATGAAGGGATCATTGAGCTTATTCAGCGCACATGGCAAACAGCCGAGTGCTCAGGAAGGCTGTGCGCACGTGAACATTTTCTTTGCTCGACGACCGAAGCAATGACTGAAGTAAGTCATATTTACATAAATGACGTCAATGCTGAAAAGGATCAAGCGCCACTCAAATACAATCTCAAGTCTTAAAAATCACAACAAAGAAGGGCTGAGAAAGCTTGCGCTGACTGTAAATTCTTAGAGGTATTGAGCAAACATTCGGCCATTTCCGGTGAAAGAAAAACAAGGTATGGCAACGGACGAGTCAGCTTCTGCTAGGCAACGATCAGCACGACCGAGCAGTAATAACTTTCCACACGCTCTTATTACAGTCACCACAGTTAAGATTCCAAAAAAAGTAGCCACTTTGCATTTATTAAAACAAACACGCATCAACTGCAATTCTTTTCCTCGTAAATACCAGAGTTAACATTTTTCTCCTGAAAGCTCTGTTTGAAGTTCTATTACTGTAACATAACACAAAACCATGACTAGACAGGAAATCAAGGTAACACGTCGTCATTAAAGTATCCAGTTTTATGCCATGAACACTACAACACATAGAGGACTCGAGAGCTGAGGTGCCAAGACACGACCTGTGACGGCGCGCACTTGACTAGCACAGATGCGCCAGCCTCTAGCAAGCATCCTCTCCACCTTCTCTCGGCATCCGCTTGAGATAGCGTCTCACGGCTAATATTGTGTGCTCCTCAAACACTCTTATGCTCCCACACAGCCTCATGCTTGCCCACCTTACAATAGAATAATGAGCACGCAGATCTCCTCGAATTTGTTCTTGTTGTTTAACCTAGTGTTGCTATGGGAGACACATAGATTCGATTAGATTATAGGTTAGTTTAAGCCTCCCTAACTGATACAAAAAAAAAAGCGTATCGAAGAGAGAAAGGAGGAAGGCATCATTTAGTATGGAGGTTAGGGAACGTGGAATCTATGCAGAATGGGCATAGAAACAGTAAGTTGGGAAAGAAGTTCATGAAACAAGATAAAAGGTGAAGAAGAAATGGATATATATAAGTGATTTGCTTTCTGCATACTCGAATTATAAATAAAAGTGCCAAGATACACGTCTTAAATCTCATTTATTTAGGAAAATCATTGAATAAAATATTTCTGAATGTTTCGACCTCCAGGGTCATTATCAACCTGAAAACAAGTAGAAAAAACTAGTCAAAACTCAAATTTACACC
>JACJUY010000731.1:59375-90770 GCA_014220935.1 Platorchestia sp. MABIK | reverse complement strand
TGCAGCTAGGCAGTACTACATGCAGCTAGGCAGTACTACATGCAGCTAGGGGGTACTACATGCAGCTAGGGGGTACTACATGCAGCTAGGCAGTACTACATGCAGCTAGACAGTACTACATGCAGCTAGGCAGTACTACATGCAGCTAGGCAGTACTACATGCAGCTAGGCAGTACTACATGTAGCTAGGCAGTACTACATGTAGCTAGACAGTACTACATGCAGCTAGGCGGTACTACGTGTAACTAGGCGGTACCACATGCAGCTAGGCGCAACACGAGCACAAATGTGGCGCTACAGAAGCAGCCCTCAAATGCCAGAATGAGATCTAGTTTGCATCAAAGTGCAGCCTGTAGGCCAACGAGCTGAAATCCTTTCTCAAGTGAGGACTTGAAAAGCAGCAGCAGCGGAACAGAGCGCACCGACTACTTATGAGACGAGACGCAACATGGCATGAAAAGTTCTCTTCAAGCACGTCAGAGGAGGCGTGTTGAACCCCAGAAATGCATGACGAGCAAGCTGATATTGACAAATTAGTTGAATAAGTAATAAATTCACCGTTTCACGAAAAAACCTAATACCAAACAAAGTGTTCTGATTATATAAAAATAAAGATGAAAAGTTCAAACCTTCGAGTTAAAACTTTCAGGCATCAATGGGTAGTAAAACAAGCTGTGCAGCACAGCATAACGATTCCTCTCAGATCTTCAGAGAATACTAATAAATCTGCTTTAAAATGACTGACTACTTCACTGAACACATCAAGGTAGGAACATCGTAATAAATTAAAACGAAAGTAAATGCCGCATACGAATGTGTAATTGTAGGAGAGAGGTCGATACCACAACGCGCCATCGCAGGCTGTACTTAGACAAGGCGCGCTCTGGAGACACATCAGCACAGACTTCATTTGCGTTTAGTTTTCGCGCGCAAAATCTGCTGCGTGCAACATTTTCTCTAAAATAGAATTAAGAGGATAAGCCAACACGTGATTATTCAAACCGGTAGTTCTAATCCTGGGAGCATTAGCAGAGCAGCGCAACAAGTCCTCACCTCTTAAGGAAGAAGTCGAGGTTGACGTAGCTGCAGTGGTGCTTGGGGCTGTCAAGGGAGTTGGGAGCTGGGGAGCCGCAGGGGGAAGACAGCCCGTCGCCCGAGCCGCCGCTCTTCGAGGCGAGTGACGTGCCAGAGCCTCCTGACTTCAGGGTATCGAACGGCTCATCATCTTCGTCAGGAGCGACGGTGTCGTAGAGCGGCTCCTCGTCGCTGAGGTGCGGCGCGGCGCCGTGCAGGGCGGGCGGGGTGGCGGGCCGCCGTGCCTCGTCCAGCGACGACGACACGGACGACGACTTGTACAGCACCGACGGCCGCTCGCCGCTGCCTGACGAGCACTTCAGGAACGGGCGCGAGTGTGACGGCGATATTTGGGAGGCGAGGGAAAAATGGGGAAGTGGTGCAGGAGGTCGGGGCTCTGACGCTCCTTCCCCAATGGAAGGAGGCCTCTGGACGAAGGTCTTGGGAGGCACCGAGGGAGGAGACTTTTTGTCCTTGTGAGCTCCGTCCTCGTCCCCCGAAATGGGGATGACGGTGACGAAGGAGGAGGGCTCGCAGCTGGACAGGCGGTGGTGGGCAGGAGGGGCGGCAGCACACGACGTAGCGGGCACTGATGTGCTCCTGAGGAAGGCTGGAGGTCGGGCGCTACGGGCGTTGCTGCTGTTCTTATTGAAGCGCCGTGTGAGTTGCTTTACGCTGCTGCACTCCTCGGCTTCTTGCTCGTCTTCCTCCTGCACTGACGAACTACACTGCCCCAACACGCTCTTGATCGTCTCGTCTACGTGGTCCTTGTCAGCAGTGTACGGGGTATCTGCGCCTTCTCCCTCGCCTCTTTCTCCCCTACTATGCAACTGCACATCTTCCACCAACCGCTCCAGATACTCCACGTAAAACTGTTCCTTCTCCAGTTCCTCCCTCAGTACCGCGGCCCGCGCCCGGTGCTTTGCTAAATTTGCTCGCACATCCTCTTCCCAGGCACTAGGTAGCTCCTTACCAGGGAAACGAGAACGCCAAGTTTTATGAAACTCGGCAAACACACTCATCGCACACACTTTTCGACGGTTAATAAACTATTGCATTGCACACGCATTGCAGTGCTCATACAAGAGACGCGCACCACCACACAGAAGCACTGTTAAACGTCAACTGATCGCGAGTAACGACTGCGCGTTAACGCAAGTCCCACGAGCAGAATTCCCCCCTACCCTAAAACAGATAAAATTCCCCTAAAATATGTCTCACACACCAAGTGTTTTTTCCACCTTGACCAAAGGTAGCTTTGGTTGCGCTAGAAACTATAGAACGCGCTTGAAAACTTTAAGACAAAGTACCTACAAATATAAAAATATTGACACACGCCACGATTAAATCATAGGGAGAGAAATACAAGCTTTAGCAATTTTCCTCTCAATGAAAATTCATCTAATGAATGAAAGAGCTATGAGTTGAAACACCTCAGCAGATTCTATTTGAAAGTGAAAAATTAGGTTTAGTATTTTTATAGCGAATAAATTCACTCTTGTATTCACTTACACGGTTTCTTAGCGAAATTTCATTGGTGATATTGAGTTTGAATGAATTACTCCAAGTGTTTTATTCAAGCCGTCAGTCCTCCATTTCCATATTTATTTAGAGTGAATGGTAATCAACTATTTATTTAACTTCTTAAAAATATAATTCATTGAATGCTTCCATTAATTCATTAAAACGCAATCTTGCGCTGAAATTGAAAATAAATGGGTTATAATCGTCCACTCGAGAGGCAATATTTAATTACCGGTTGTATGATTCAAGCACTGGAACAATTATTTCATTAATCTACGACTACAATTCACCAATCAATCCGGAATTCTAGGAATACCAATTTAATTAATAACTGCTTGAGGAAGCATCCAGAGCTAAGAGTTGACACTCAATGCCCCAGAATTTTGAGGTTACCTTAAAACAAGGCAATTTTCCCCTAAAGTGGAAGTACAGCGTTCACGTTCATGAAGACAACTCTCGGGAGTAGCGACACATCGGCAGCTTTATCCTATAGCAGCTGCTCCTACGAGTAGAGTCTACCGTGTTTAGTTTGTACATCAATACATTGAACTAATCAGTAAAAAGAGATAAAATGAAATTTACATTAATTCTTCATGTATAGTTCTAAAAAAAGCGCACAATAATTTCACCCATTTAAAATTTTTCTAAAGAAATGGAAATACAGATCGATATTTATTTAGCCATGCATAAGCTACTTAGAAATCCAACGACTTTGTAATAGTGGATTCAAAAACAGCAAATGATGGCTTCTATTTCACCAAACATTTTCAAATTTGGAGGCTACAGCAGCGGCCTGTGTTTTTTCATGCCTCTTTTGAAAGAAAGTCGGATCGAATGGACACACCAGCTCGGACTTCCGCGAGGGAGGGGCGCTGCCAACTGCCTAACCTCAATTGCTGCTCTCTTCAGCAACGTATATGTTGTTTGACCGTCAGAGAAACAATCTTATCGAACAAATGTTTGCAGCAGCGGGCGTCGTAGGTAAAGAATATGTCATGATTCAGCGCCTTCCCTCTTCATCTGTCAAAACAACAATATAATTATCTCACTAGAATATCTGCAATAGATGTTAAGGTAGAATGTTGTATTCCAGAGCATCATAATGAATACTGGCATTACATTTTCATTTGAAGCGATTCACATTTTCTAGGAGAGCTGATGTCAGAACTTTTTCTAAAAATCTTAGCTCCACATGTCTGTTCAAAGTAGAGTTAAGCGTATTACCACGAATTAGCTCTTCTTGTTAGATGCAGTCAGCCAGGGTGTATACCATGTATAATAATACATGATATATTTCTCATACTAAGAGGACACTACGCAAAACAATTGTAATTGTAGTATAGCTTATTTCAGTTTGCGTTTTCTCAAGCTGCGGCGCAAGTCGAACCAACTAGAGAGTTTAAACAATATTATTCTCGAAAGCCTAAAATTGACGATAGGCGAACTTATTTGCGTTGGAAAAACGTTAACATTACTTTCCAAACATAATTATGATATGGATACTTAGATGCATCAGTGACGTTACCACGTGTTCAGGACCGGACTCTACAGGATTAGAGGCTAATACGGTAGGGAGCTCCGGGCCAGTTTCCAATCTTACCTAAATAGATTCCGTAAAACAGTTATTTTAGACTGTACATTCTGTCTATTAAATAAATGTAATTTTATGAACGTAAACGGGAGAACTAAATGTTTTCGCATAAGATATGCACACTGTACAGAGAAGCACAATGAAGGGAGAAAGTGTTCCTTCTATGAGATTTGAAAATTAGTTTGGCATACGTACTTCGTTTAGGTTTCATTCCTTTTTTATCCCACAATAGATATAAATATTTGGCTTACTGCCATTATATCAGCTGACCTATTTCGATTATCAACCGCCCAAGGCACTGGTTTTGAAATTTTATTTGCAAAACATGCAGTGAGTCAAAAAAGACTTCGTAAGAACCAAAATAGTCTTTTGCGCTAATAAGTTTATTCCTGCCCACCGATGAGATATGAAACTTCTATTGGAGAACGGACAAAATCAAACACAATAAAAAAGATGGAGACCAAACATTCATTTAAATCCTTCAACTACCAATGAAACCCAGAAAACAAGGTGCTGAAGAGATATTTGCCACAAAAATAATCATATAATACCAGTGTTTGCCCATATTATTATTACGAATAAGATGTAAATGGGAAGCCTAATGTGTTTCGAGTGCTTTAAATTTAATTTGACACTTTAGAAATTGCCCTCAGGAAATTAGAAACTAGATCATATTTACGTTTTCATTTTAAGATCTTTTTCGTTCAAGTATATGAGTCACAAGGTCATCAGTTTTATAACGCGAAATTAATTTGTTTCATTTCACTGCTAAATGCCTGAAAATTATAACAGATACACTCATCAAACACTCTGTGATTAGTAAGCGCCAAATGTTAATTTGAAATACACAGGTATTTCAGTAAATAAAAAAATACAATGAATCACTGCTTCAAAAAGAAATTCATCGCTTACCCAACTTTCGCCATAAGTTTCTGTATTCCAACATTTAAACAAATGAATAAATATGAATGTAATATATGGCTAGAGAATAATAATCCTACCTCGCCTATTCTCACGCAATGTATAGCATCATGTGTAGGTATTGAAACTTTTTTCGTATATGTTTCTTTGTTTAGACATACGTGTTAGAGAAACCTTTTGCAAATTATTTTGCCAACCCTTCTCCTTAACTTGAAAATTAGTTTTGACGATGTTATTAACGCTTATTTTTTTTAAATTACTGTAAGCTTGTTCATTCCGGTTAGTGCACACCAAAATCCTACGATTATCCTACTGATCAGTCAACCTTTTGGTTTACAGGACACTTTTTCACTTACCCCACACGTGGTTGATTTTTGTGCAATGATGCAGGCTAATGTAGCAATGTGAAGACCATGTCCTACAAAACGTTTGTGTATCAACGTCTCGACGTTTTTCTTTTCTTCTGTCAGTTGAGTGTTCAAGGTCTTTTCCTACCTTTTTGTCTAACTTATCGCAAAATGAGAAACTACATTTTACTGGTTTGCTCTCCGTTGGTTCAACCACACACATAAATGTAAGAGAACCCAATTCGGTGTTTCCATGAATTAGTTCTAATACCTTTATTTTAAGGAATTTTCAAATGTGGTAACTTACTGTACCAACTTTCCGACAGTGTATTATTTTTCTTAGAAATTTTTCATTAAACTGAAGAGGTTTTTTCCACAGGAAGGCCTTTTATAGTAACATAGTTTTTTTTCAACGTCATATGAACAGTAATTCACTCAAACATTTCACCGATTTAGCCATTTGTCGTTATTGTGTGTGGGAGAAACTTAACACCGGCGACGAAGAAGATAAAGGATGGATAACATAAATGAGGATATATGAATATTGTTCTTTTTTTTGTATCAGAGTCTAGCCAAGTTTACTTAGAAAAAGGGTCTAGTTAAGTCTCTTTAAGAATCTACTTTTTCATACAACTTACGCTGCAAAATTCATAGATTTCTATAATTCTCGAAAAATTATTAGGCATGTCTCTTCAGACTAGGTTACAATTCCCAAGGCGCTGTATAATAATAGAAATTAAACGATGAGTCACCTAGACCTTTCTTTAAAAGAACTTTGTTTTCACGATGAAAAGCGTCAAAGTTCCGTATATTCTACTGCATATTTATTCACGAATGATTCGCAGAATCAGTTTTGGTCAAACCAAGTTTTAAAGGTTTTTACTACGTTCACTGGTTGGAATTTACCATTTTCTAGCGTCAAGGCTAGTTTCGCGTTTTCTTGATTATATCCAGCGATCCAAAAATAAAGCATTGCATTTCGCTTTGGTTAAGTTGGAGGCCAATCCGGTCTTGCAACGAGTTCTGGCTATGAGACATGCAGAGTTTACCTGTGTTTCTGGTAATTCAACCACAGAATTGGTCGTTGCAATTTTTTCATCATTCTTGTATCTAACGACAGCGAAGTGAAATCATCGATGCAAATAGAAAACAAACTCAAGCAAAATGTAGACCATGAGAAACGCCCAAATTATTTGATACACATGATGCCAGTATGTCTCCTAAGCACACTTCACAAGGACTACATCTTCTCGCAAGTGTTGGATTTTGTATAAGTCACTTATCCTAGACCTTGGCGAATGCATCCATGGCAATATAAAGCTTATTTATTACTTTTCCAATATTTTAGACAAAGCTCACAAATGAATACTCGGTCTGCAATTAGAAGCAGTGTTGATGACAACAGTTTTTTGTCAAATCTTCGAATGCTTACATTGATTTAAGCTTTTGTTGCATCTATTGTTTTATTCATCATTGAACCAATCACTAGTGATGAAATAGGGAATCTGTTTTCATTATAGTGAAGGTTAATACAATTTCATCTGATTGCCTTTTTTTGAAAGCTGGTAATATTTTTCACGGTATTGTTTTATTAACTGAAATTCACTTCCATTCAATATGGACAACACCAGTTGATGATGTATGGCATGCAGTAACAACTTTAAATTGACATCGACGTCACAAGAAGACTTAATATTACTATTAAAATGAAACTATTCCGCCCCCATTAATTTAAAACTAGTGCAATGCCCGTGAATTGCAATTCTACTGTCTATCCAATCTAACTAATTGATGTGTCAAACATGGGTCATTTGAAATCTGTCAATTATCAAATTTCAAATTTTATTAACGATTATTCAAACGCCGTTCAACGGTCAAGTTAGCTCTAGCTTCTCGTTGGCGAGCAGCATTGATTCGTCTTACCATTTTGCGTTGTTCATTCGATAGTCTGCGGCGTCTTTCTTTCTGTCGAAGTCTTGCTGCTTCTCTCTTACGGTTGGGCATGTTTCTATCCATGGTGGCCTCTTTTGCCGGAATTTAATTCTGAAATGTCGTCTGTTATCTCTTCGAAGCTTTTAAAGTAAATCACAATTTCTAAAACATGCAATAACTCAAGTTCCAAATTCTTGGGTCAAATACTAAGTGGTAGCCAGGTTACTGATCAAACGAATTTAAAAGATTTCTTTTAGCATTATCAATTTAAAATATCAAAGCAACATGATGAATTTCAAGAGAGAAAACTCCAAAGAAAATTTCTATTTGTAAAAATAAGCCGATTGAGTATTCTGGATTCCATAATGTAAGTGAATGGGAATTGAATCGCCACTGAAAAATGATGCAGTAGAATAATTTCTTGTGTTTCTTAAGCTTTATCCTAGTTGCTATCAAAGCTATCGATTAGAAGAGGGGGTTACACGGACGTACGGACGGACGGACGGACGGATGCGGCTCTTATTATTATTATAGTGATGATGACAATATAGTACACCCCCGTAGTTTCAAAAGGGGAGGAGGAGGTGATGTTACGCTGCTGGCGCTGCGAGAAGATCGAGGTGTAGGGTTTTTTTGGTGTACGCGATCCGTCATAAATGACTGGAATCGATAATTTCCTAAAAAATATACTTCAGACGTGGATCAAAAACAAATACATCCAACCCAAAACAACCCGCGATTAAAATACTCTGAATCTTGTGCGCTGGTGAAACTCCTATCAAAAATAGTCACTAAGCTTCCTTGACAGCGTGATAAAGTGGCAGACCAACTGAGCTTTAACACGTTATTCTATGCTATCTTATACCTTTCCTATACTTTCCTGTCTCAACTGCTGATATTCTACACAACCTAATCTAACCTACCAAAACACGTGATGTTCATTCCGACTCTGAATCTGCTGGGTTAATGTACCGAAAACAATAACAATTTTGGAGTTGACGAAGCTTGTATCACAGATACGCTCATCACTCACTTTCGGCTGGTGGGTGTGGCACACAGACGGACGGACGGACGCGGCTCCTTTTATATTAGTGATGATAAGAAAGAATGCCAAACTAAAGAAAGGCACTAAAGAATTAAAAAATTCAATCTCTCGAGAGTTGATGAGGCCGGGTGCACACGGCCTAAATAATGTATAATAATGTTTAACAAATCACATGCCAAACGTTCCTATTTCCCAAGCTTGTATCACAGATACGCTCATCGCACACTTTTGGCTGGCTTCGGTCAGACTGACGCGGCTCTTATTATAGATCGTCGAAGTTACTATTTCAAAAAGTTTTGAAAGCTGTTTAGGCCTGAACTCACATTGTAATTCTTCACTCTAACTTCGTATTCTTTCCCCGTTACTACACCTTTTTCACTGCAAATTAATCCAAGTTAAATTCAAATTAATCCAAGTCAAGCGCAAATTTATCCAACCCTTAGTTGAGTTTGAAATTGATATAATCATTCGTTAACTGGAGCGTTTTTTTGTTAAGTATGTATCTATTGGATGTGATAAGCAAGAAAAACCTTTTTCCTTTTAGCAATGAATGCATAAAATTTCTGCAATATGAAACAAGCTGTCGTAAAATGTGGCAAGTATCCAGCATCAGGAGGCAGGGTGTGATTCAGATCTTTGAGAGGAGTAACAGATAGAAGTCAATTTTAAAAACTTCGTACTATAGGATGCATTAAAGTTGTTTTACAATTATAAACTATGGGCAGTTTGGATCTATTAAAACATTTTTGTTCAAAGGTAATTTTATGTTACACATACACATAGTGGTATCGATGATTTATTTATACTCATATAGAGATTTATTTGCGTGAAATTCCACTTAATCACATATGTAAAGTCCTATATGCGTGCAACTACAGAAGATTACCGTTGGCCGATATGTGAAGTTAACTTTTAAAAGAAAAATGCAAATGCAATCCAATGCGCACTTGTGTACGACACCATTTGATTACAATTTATTTGAGTACATCACTACACAGATACAATCCTGCATTAGCAATAAAAATTGTGTCATCCCTTCAAATGAATAGGCCAAGGCAAATATATCATTTCTGTCGATGAAACAAATTGTGACTTGTTTTTATAAAAATCGTTTGAACAAGCAAAAGCAGATTTCATTGCTATATTCCTTTTAAAGGTTAAATCTATACATATTGTCCAATGGTAATCTTTTGTGGTTGCGTGTGTATATGATGTTATATATATGACAAAGTGGAACTTCACGCATATAAATCTCTATATGAGTGTAAATAAATCCTCGATAATACTATGTGTATGTGTAACATAAAATTGCCTTTGAATATTAGTATTTGAATAGATGCATACTGCAATCAATGTAGGATTGTAAAACAACTTTAATGTGTAGTATAAAACGAGGTTTTTACAATTGACTTCTATCTGTTACTACCCTCAAAGATCTGAATCACACTCTGCCTCCTGATGCTGGATACTTACCACATTTTACGACAGCTTGTTTTTATATTGCAGAAATTTTATGTATTCCTTGCTGAAAGGAAAAACGTTTTTCTTGCTCATAACATCCAATAGAGACATATTTAACAAAAAAGTTCAAATTGACAAATTAATATATCCATTTTTTACTCAACTTAGGGTTGGATTAATTTGAATTTGACTTGGATTAATTTGAACTTGACTTGGATTAATTTAAAGTGAAAAAGGTGTAGTTCACTGTGTTTCGTTTGCATCAGGAACTTTTTTCGAAAGGACCTTTACCCGTTGTTCAAATCGGTTTCACTAAGTCCTGCTTTGATAGTTCTATTCTTACATCAGCAATTAAGTATTTTTCATTTTCCGTTTGTTCATAAATTGTCGTCTGTTTGGTTTTTTATTTCATGCTATCCGAACATGGGATTGTTTGGTTAAAATATCTTTCTAAAAAATTGCACCGAAAATAAAGTAATAAATCAAGTATTTTGTAACTCAACTCAAAAAATTAGACGGGTCTTGAGTAACAGTTACACTTAGCAGTAATTGATTCGGTTCTTGGACTTTAGTTCAGAGACGGGACACAAATGTACAACGTGCCCATTGTAGCGGTGAACGATGTGTCATCACACCGCCAAGAATTAAAGTTTTCGGAGTGTCATCGAAACAGCGCTTAACGTGAAGTTCCACGATGTGCACAAACCATGTACGATATGCCATTTATTATCGTACGGTGATTTAGATAACTCAAAACGAATAAATTAAATTCTTGAAAATTCCAATAAAAATTTATTATGTACTATGTTCTGCATTTTTTAAGGATATTTTAATAATTTTATATAAATGTAGTTAAATTGTTTTGTCAAGCCTAAGATTCACAAACGTTTATCACCAAAGATACAACACTGGCAAAATCATTGAATTGTTAGCAGAATGATGTAGTAATGTAGTGAAACAAGATCTATGGCGCCTATTTCAAGCCAAGGCTGGATCTGGTACGAATGAATATGCAACACAAAATAGTTAACACTTATGTTTAAGTTTTCTTCTCATCTGTACCAACAGTTCAATGGTCAGTTGTCACAGAAAATGCTCAACCCGATAACTTCAAGAAACAGAGAAAGAAAAACAAAATCCGGCCGATTAAAATAAATCGTAAATTAAGACGTCATGTTAAAATTATTGAATTAATGTGTTTTGCATGAGTAAACGAGTGATCTCATAGCCACTGACAAAATTAGTTTAAGCACTTTTAAGCCCTCCATTGTATAAGTAAACGTTTTAAAACTGTATCTCTTGCATCCCTGAGGTGCTGATATAAAGCATTAAAACTAGCTATGTATGGGAAAACCACTAATCGTTTCTAACATCGAAACAAGCAGAAGGTAAATTGAACGCTTTTACTAGTTTGATTGAAGCTTCTCTCAACACTCGGTTAATGAAATCTGTTAGAGTTGTTTTCTCCTTTCGTGACAACATCGCTTAAAAAATGACTTCGAGATATTTTGGGAAGCCTTTGAAAAGCCTAACTTTTATGATGATTTGTCTCTTCTGTTCGTATAGTAGAATGAAAATTGTTCATTCACACTCAAACAATGATACCCAGAATTCTCTTTGCTATGACGTCAACCTGACAACCTGAGAAATATGATTGGCTAAAGAGCCACTCCATGCAGTCAACAAAACCGAGCGTTAAATACAGTTACAAATAAGAGAAAATAAAAATTCATCCCACTATGTTTGCTTGTAAAAAGAAATCTTGAGACCTCACAAACACGTCTCAACACCTATTCAGTTTATCGCAGAGCTGAATTATGTGTGCAGTGGTTTTAAATCGTTTTCAATTGAAAACTCACTGAAATTAATATCTCACATCTCGGTAAGAAATTGAGTAAGTGCTGTGGCATGTTTTGTGCAGTGTCAAGATTCCGCGATAGTAATATAATAGTGTGACTACAGCATTAGTGCAAATATTTTCATCCAAAAATTTTTGCACAATGATCTACAGCATCAAAGTTTCGTACCCCCTGTACATCAATGCACTGTTGATAAATGTATGGAATCTAGAATTGAAATATGATCGTCACTAGCACGTAAGTTTATAGGGTGATTTATAGAGGCTGGTTGTATCTGTCACAAGGTGATAAAGACTTCAATGTTGTTTGCCAGGATGTAGCGCTTGGTAATGAATTGTTAAAAGAAGCCACAGAGATAGCAACACAAATACGGAATATCTGAATAGAACGTACGCTCCCGAACAAAGAAGGAAATTCTGTAGAAGAGCACAAATACATCAACAGTTTATGAATCCTAAAAGACCGCTTCTTTCTGAACTCACGATGAAGAATTAGCAAACGAAAATAAAAATATTATTTCATTTTCTTCGTACAGTGTGCAAGCACTTACTAGTTTGTAAGATCGAATTCAGCGATAAAATTTCACTTAAAATTCAACATAATGATTGATTTTAACATACGGTCATAAATTTTGAAAGTATTCTAAGTATCAAAACAAGTTTTCGGTTTGCATTAATAAACAGGGCTTTCACGAATAACTGATATACACGCACGTCAGTCTTTTTTATTCATTTCAATAAAATTAGTGTACGACGAAACTTGTCACGAAAAGTCTTAGATTTTGGATATTCTTTGACGGGGTATTCCTTGCATCTATTTGAAAGAAATTTAATAATAATTATTCTACTACCATTGAATCAACTGCTAGAAATGGAGACAAAATAGGACAAAATAGGTTCATTTAGTTTGCACATGTTGGAAGAAAAAAAAACCTAAGACACTCGACTGAACTGAAAAAAACAAAAATATCGTTATGAATTATTTTCAAGAGGTTAAAAAGGGTTGGCCACCATAATTTACAGGAAGTTTAGTACGACACGCACGTCTAAAACAATTAAACAAACATTTACGCTGGAATAAATTTCGATACTTGCGCATAATATAATGTCTGAGAATAGGTGCGGTAATTGGTTTATAAATCCTAAGCTACCCGATTTAGTTTATTTTCCTTGATTTAGAAACATTACGGCAGGCAGAAACATCTATCTTAACTTTGATGTACATTGAAAACGGTAAAAATCAGGTCCTGATAATGGAGATTGAGTTTTTAAACTATACGTGGGAATGAATCTACTTCGGTTTCTGGTTGAATGATGGTTTTGACCAGTTTGAGAAAAGATTTATTGTTTAAAGTTTTTATAGCCCTCATCATTTGAAGCTTTATGCATGCAATTACACAGGGAAAACTAATGGCCATGAGAGCGGAACCACCATTTCTAGGGAGTTGAAAGAATCATCTGTATGAACATTGTTTTCCATGTTTCTCATGATCGCTTTCTTTTTAGGGAAAAAGTACATTCATTTTTTTTTGTCATTCCAATACAATGCTTCTATCTATATGTTGGAGGAACTCACAGACTAATGCTTTTCGCAGTATTTTTAACGCTTTTCTTGGTAGTATGGTTTCATTCCATTAAAAATTCCTATTGGTTTACGTATTTTAGTTGGGAAATGCAAGATACCCAGTTTCAAGTTTACACCGAGGTATCTTTTATTTTAGCCGCGTGTTGAGAATTTCCGTGTGTGCGCCTCTAGGGTACTTCTCAGTTAGAACTTTAGGCGAGGTCTAAAGCTCATGCACCGGGGGCGGAAGAGGATACGATGTCGGTGAGACTTTTTTGTTTATATAAGAGGATTTATATTGGTTGCCATCACGCGACTTGCTTTACTGGACGCGATTCTTGTCGTGTTACTTGAAATGAAGTTCCGTGAAACTACAAAGTGCTGCACAACGCCTGTGCATTCGCCACACCTCTCGTAATCTTGGTTCTTTTCTTTGACCTTGCTTCTAATTTGGTTTGTGTGAATGTGTGTGTTTCATGTTTATTTTGTTTAACTAGCCATTCAGAGCGGTATTACTTATTGCTAGGCTTTCGAGCCGCCTTACTATTGCTAGGCTTTCGAGCCGCACTTACTATTGCTAGGCTTTCGAGCCGCCCTCACTATTGCTAGGCTTACGAGTCGCCCTTACTATTGCTAGGCTTTCGAGCCGCCCTCACTATTGCTAGGCTCTCGAGCCGCCCTTACTATTGCTAGGCTTTCGAGCCGCCCTTACTATTGCTAGGCTTTCGAGCCGCACTTACTATTGCTAGGCTTTCGAGCCGCACTTACTATTGCTAGGCTTTCGAGCCGCACTTACTATTGCTAGGCTTTCGAGCCGCACTTACTATTGCTACCACTAGTAGTTTTGACTAGACTCTGTCGAGTCGAACTTACTCTGCTGTCAAAGCAACCTAAGTCTTTGTCTCTGACGAGCCCGACTGGCCTTCTTTGAAGCGTTAACCTCTTCGATACTTGCTCTGAATGGCAATCTGCTCCTATCGTTTTTTCATTAGTTTTCCATCTCTTACCTACCCTCTCTTTCTAAAAGAAGCCCCCATGACTTCACTCGGGAAGTAATTCCTTAGGTGAGGCTTGAGGACTAGGCTTGTTTTATAATTAAATTTCTACTAAGTAATTTGATTTTATTGAAATAAATGCAAGCAATTTACTAGTTTAGTGCAATTCGCAAATTCATAGTTTTCGTGTCGCGCAGTATACCGCAACTACGGCCGGGTCCTGTCTGCTCCCAACCCGACAGCAGATGAGGGCGTCCTTTCAGCTCCGCCAAATTCTTGAGCGCCCTTCTAAAATCTTAATTTGTCAGAAGTTCCCAGCTGGAGGTACTTTTCAATAATTTAATTACGTGACTTATCAATTACTTGTTTTGCCCAAGAATTTGAAACTTGCTATTTTTGATTATTCCTATTCACTTAGTTTGCTTTGATTAGTCGCAATTGTCACCTTAGTCACCATAGTCCCTTTTGATGCTCGACTCTCACCCAATTTGTTCTGTTCTTTTTAGGCTGCGCAGTTCCCTGTGTGCTCCTGCTGAACTCCTTTACAAACTAGGAGCAAGTGAGGGCATCCTTACCTATTTTTTAACGAAATACAACTCCGTTCTTGCCGCAGTCTTTGTTAAACTTCTACGTTTTTGTCTTCTATTTTGTTACAAAATTAAAACTTTAAAAACCCTTGAAGTGTGTGATTTCCTTACACGCTTTGAGGTTTGAAATCATAGATGCTCCGACGAAAAAGTTAGATGGGTTTGCTCTTTGAAAATCGGAATTGCATTATAATGTGTAAGATATAATTATATTATAATGTTTCTACATTTCATTAACTTATTTTGTATAGTTTTAGACAGCAATATAATATCGCAATTGAGTACCCTCACCAGCTCAGCCATCACAGAAGAACTACGGATCACAGAAACGCGAGGGCCTCACACCTCAGCATGTCACCACTCGCAGTTGAGGCAGAAAACGATAACTTTTCGGACGTCGGAATTACCGCACCGTAAAACAATGATCGTAAGAAGTTCAGTACCAGACATTTTCCATTGTAAGAGTTAAAGATGCTCAGGAGCTGGCTAAGGTTGTATATAATATATTATAAAACAATTCTGCTAAATATAAAGGCATTTTACAAAATATAATAATCTAAAACAATGGAAGCACATGTCGGTTTGTATTTTTACAAATTTTGACTAAGAAAACAATAGCAAGGAATAAGGCTTTGAAACTTAACATTTTATACTAAAAGCGTTACTGTTAAAATTGAACGTTTCGACTCGTTGAGTCATTCTCTACAAAAAAGCTCTGGAAAATAAAATGAAACATATACATATTGAAAATATCAAACAACATAAAAGAAGACGTAAAAGTAAGGAAAAAACTAAAAAAAACTAAATCAAAACCCTAAACTATTTGCAATGGAAAAGCGGATTGGGAGTCATTTAAAAAAGGCTTTCGTTTAAAATATGAAGAGATTCTATAATGCGTAGATCAACGGGGTTTGAAGCAGCGGTTAAAATGTTAAAGTCCTCTAATTTTATTGGGAGATTACATTTTTCAGCATGGATACGTATGGCTGAGTGAGAAGGAGCAGCAAGAGGAAGGTTAGTACGATAGCTTTTGCCGGCATGCTCTGCAACGCGGATATGCAAGGCTCTAGTGGTAGAACCCACATACTCTGACGCACACTGTGCGCAACTGTGTTGATAAATTACAGAAGAGAGCATACCTTTCGGAAGTTTATCTTTGTAGTTGATGAAGGAACCAATTCTATATTTGTTAAGAAGTACAAAATGAAAGTTAACATGAGGGAAATATTTGGATAAAAGTACGTACAATTCTTTCTTCATTTGTTCCGATTGCTGGCCGAAAAAAGGGAGGGTACAAAACAAATCTTTCTTTTCTACAGTAGCAACAGTAGGAATTTGGTAGTACATTCGATTGAAAAAATTCCTCAGAGTAGTCTCAAAAAGTTGCATTGGAAAACCATTGGAATGGAAAAACCTTTTTAGAAAAGTAAACTCCTTATGAAGATTGTTAAAGTTAGAACTAACTGCAAAGGCCTTTGACAATAGCGTTTTAATACTGTTCATTTTAAATCGAAAGGTGCAAAAACTAAGAAAACTGGTACCAAGACCTGTGAAACTGCACTTGCGAAAAACTGAAACACAAAAATGATTACTCTCTTTTGTAATTGAAGAATCAAGAAAGAAATGCTACCGTTCTGTTCAGTTTCTAGAGTAGAAGTAATATTTGGGTGTTGAGAATTCTTAACATTCAAAAAATGTTAAGTTGCAAAGCCTTATTCCTCGCTATTGTTTTCTTAATCTAAAACAATGTATAAGGGGAATTTTACAATAATATTCAATATAATCGCAGCATATTTATCTCAGCCATGTTTTCCATGTACATATTTCATACTTGAACTTACCTAGACATTTCATACTTGCATACTCGAAGAAATTTATAACGAGATTGAGTGCACAATTGTAAATGGTCGTCATCCAGAAAGAGGATGATAATAAAATAATTTCTTAACCCTTTCTAATGAAATGAAAAAAACGCCAGTGCTCAGTAGCAAGAGGTTGTTAGTCATTCTCTAAAAATGAACAGCTCAAATATATAGGGTGGCCGACACTCGATTGAACACACTTTAACATGAGGCTGGGGTCCTTGAAATAAACACTTTTTACTCATCAACTGTGTGGTCGAAAATGCATCGTTAAAGAGTAACGAGGACTTGAATTTTGAAACGTTTTGGCTAAAAATTCATAGTTTGAGATAAACTAGGAAAATAAATGAAAAAGTTAGGAAATCATTTTTCTCACGAACTCAAGAAACGGAATAACAGCTTTTATCATTACCATCAGGACCCGTGGAAATTTCACGGTCAATATCATTGGAAACTTAGGTGGACTCGTGAAATAATTCCAAAGTAACCTATCCTAACCGCAAATAACTTATCCTAACCCAACATGTCCGATCATAACCTATTCTAACCTAACCTATGCTAACCTAACATAACCTATCTCAGCCTCATCTATCCTAGCCTAACCTATATTAATTTAACCTATTTGAACCTAATGTTCTAAAATTCTAGCCTAACCTAGCCTAGACTCTCTTTACATATCCTACCTTAATCTATAACATTATTACCTAACCTAACGTATCCTAGCAGGACCCGTGAAAAAATTCCATCAGAATTAACCTGCTCTAAACATTTCCAACATTTCAAGCTGTAGCATAGTTACCGGAATGGTCTTTATATTTATTGATGAAGACGATGAAAGCGCAAAGCGGCCCATAGACGATCAATTACATTGTCGATATAATTGTCAATGATGAATGTTGACAATACAATTGATGTTCTGTGGGCTTGACAGACGATCGTCAATTAATTGACTCAATGTATTGACGCTATCAAATCAGTTTGTTTTTTTATTGATTGTTCGTCAATATTTTATTCTTAGCTCTGAAAGTCGTGGTGTATAAACCTGGGAAAACTTGCATGGAATATCATTTTATGTACACGCAGCAGATCTGGGTTCTTTTTGCATGCTGGAGGACGCTGCTACAAATATCTGGTACTTTTCATGTCCTATTATTAGATTACATTATTTGAATGAAGTCAAGTTATTTTACTTATAATTGGTAACCTACTTATTTAAATTTTCTTGAAAAGTAAAAATTTAGTTCTCTTATGGAGTGACCAGATACAATAGTTCATCAAATGATGTAGTGTCCATTCGAAGATAGTTCTTAAAATCTTCTGGCTCATTTGCACGTAATTCTTTGAGCAATGTGTCGGTTCCGAATATTCTGCCACGTTCCGTGAGTCAGATTTTGGCCCATGTCTCGCGTTTTCGCGGTGATTTTCTGGGAGATGAAAGTGCCAAGGCGAGCGCTACAATGGTAATTTCTTCGTTAACCCTTACGTTAGGCGGTCGCAAAGCAAATGATCGATTTTTATCAATTATATTGATAAAAAGATTGACGCCGTCTGTGGGCAACAAAAAAATCTTATCAACATAGTGAGTCAATGATTTTGACAAATAAATTGATCGTCTATGGGCTGCTTAACGGACGAACCAACTAAGTAACTAAGGAAAAACAAACAGAATTATAATATGATGATGACCATAAGAAAAATGTTTTAAAATTGGGTTAGTTATTCAAATAAGATGTTCAACACAACGCCTATCTGTTGCGATATATGCTTTCAAACGCCGGCTCAATGTTTGCCGGACGCAATCGAAGACACCAGGTGTTTCACGAATCCTTGTGGAAGCTTCAACAATTCTACCGATGAGATCGTCTTCGAAATCAATCGGTGTTTCGTACACCAAACTCATCAAACGTCCCCAGAAGTAGAAATCAAGGGAAGCAGTATCAGAAGACTTTGGTAACGATGAGATGAGGCCGCCACGGGTAATCCAACGATTTTGATATTGGGTATATCCATTAACCGCCTAACTACAATCGCGAAGTGTACCATCGCCTCAGAACCCCATTTCTCTGATATCGGCTAGGGATTTTTTTTTAATAACTCAAGCAACACTTCATCAAGAAAAATTTAATAATTACATCTATTCACTGTTTCCGGCTTTATGTATGGCCTAATCAGATGATCCAGCCCAAGAATACCAGCCCAAACATTGACGGAGAATTTAACCAGATGTTTACCGTGAGATGTAGCTTAAAATTAGACCACAAATGCAGATTATGTACGTTAACTACGTATTCTTACGGGAATAATGTTTTGTCTGTGAATAAGGCTTTTGATAGAAGCCAAGGTTCTTTAACTGTTTTGTGAAGAAACCACCTCGCAAATTAAGCAAGACTTGGGAAATCTTTATCGCTTAATTCTTGCACACGCTGAAACTGAATAGGATGTTGACAATCATCATGTAGACTGTGGAGCTTCCATCACTAAAGTTTGACTTCCATGTAAAACACATGCCACAGAACAAGTATTTATGGTTGGATTATTTCGAAAATATTCCAATATTTCTTCTTTCATATCTGGATCTCTTAATCTTTTACGGAGTCCTCCTTCGGGTCATACTCAGCGAAATGTTCCGTCTTCAGACAATCTCCGATGCATGGCTTCGAATGTTTGATATGATGAAATTTCTTGTCGCGTAAGATATTCCATCTTACGCTGATATCTGTGATAGCTTACAGCTTAAATTCGGACAGCCTCCTTAGAATCATCACATGCCGCACAGTAAACTAGGTGCATATCTGCTAATTCAGCATTGGGTACTCACTTCCTTGTCGTTAATACATTTCCACCTGACGAAATGTTAATGAAAACCAATTTTAAGCTATGATGTAATGGAACACTAAGAAATCCGAATGAAAATGTCAGGTCCCGGTCACTTTTTAACGAAGTTTAATGAACCACATGGGGATTGAGAAAAAATGTTTTTTGAACAGTCCAAATTTCATTTTAAAGCATGTGTTACAAAATGCTTGACGCCCTGTATTTCTTGAAAGAAATTAACTGGACTTAGATCGTTCTGATGAACCTTTATAAAATACGCGGGTTTACGTAATGAAATACTAACGTTCTGCAAATGGTTATTTGGGAAATACTACATGATTCTGGCGCATTTTCAGAAATGTAAAGCTGATGTTCAGTTATGGAAAGCTCCAAGTCGCACATGAGCACATAAAAGTGTAAGACTACTGCCTCTTCCCTTTTCAGAGTATGTTTTCGTCAGGACTTTTTTCTGCAAGAAAACACGGCCGTCTTCTCAACAAAGATTGCAAAAGATTGATTAAAAATAATAAATATTGCTGGACTAGATTGGCTTGGAAAATTAACTAATATCATTTCAACATAGAGAAACTTTTCAGGAAAATTTTTTCATGTTCAAATAAATCTGTTTGAAGAGAGTTTCACATTGCATCAATCAATGGTGTACATGATTGGTTCAGATCATACCTAACAAATCGGAAGCAATACGTTGTCATCGACGACGCAAAATCAGGGCCACAGACAATTAGCCATGGAGTTCCACAAGGATCTGTCCTTGGGCCTCTCCTTTTTCTGGTTTTTATCAATGATATTATTAAATCTACATCATTTTTCAAATTCATAATTTTGCCGATGACAGTACGCTTTCTGCGGTCCTTCCGAACCAAAATCCCGCTATGATTGCGGAGAATATAAATAATGAACTCCATAAGGTTTCATTGTGGCTTAAAGCTAATAAAATAAGCCTTAACATCGATAAAACAAAATATATTTCATTCTCATACAAGAAAAATATATCTCTCCCACGCATTAAAATTGACGATGGTGAAATCGAAGAAACCAACTCTTGTAAGTTTCTGGGCATCATCATAGATCAACATCTGACCTTCAAAGAGCACATCGCTCATATTAGTTCTAAATTATTAAAATCCATCGGAATCCTGAATAAAGTTAAAAATTTCTTGCCTGAAGCAGCTTTACAAATGCTATACCGAACGCTCATTTCACCATACTTGCAATACGGAATAGAAGCATGGCACGAAACATAAAATAAACCAATATGATTTTTACTCTGCAAAAAAGAGCCATCAGAGCGGTGAAGAAGCTAGAATATAATGCTCACTCTAATGATTCATTCAAAAATTTACGAATACTTAAACTTTCCGATTTATACAAAATCTTCATTTGTAATTTCATTTACAAAACATTAACAATTGACGGCGACAATAGCCTGAAACAATTATTTACTGCGCAAACTGGTCATCACGACCATTTAACCCGAAATAGAAGTAAAGTCATGCTTCCTTATTGCTCAAAGGCCCGGTCGCAACACAGTATCCTCTTCGTTGGAACTAAAACTTGGAACTCAATACCTGCGGAGATCCGTGAAAGTAATTCTGACAAGGTATTCAAAAAAAATCTTGAGTCTCACTTGCATCACAATACTAGTCGTGTAAGATCACCAAGTCTAATCATATCTCCTAGATGACTGGTCCTAATAATGTAATTTGCCATGGGTAATATCGCCGATCTTCAGTCTGCTCTTAAATCATTTATCGATTATACTGTTAAATATACTCCATATGACCTATATTTTAAAATGAAGTATCGAATATCGAGTAAATTATCTCATTGATCAGTCTAATGCGAAACTAGGTTAAGTGAATAAAGTTAAACATTATTGTACACCTTAGAATAACGTTGATGGTAGGATGCCCCAGAAGTCGCTGAACTTATTCGGGCCTACAGGTAGCTATACTCAAATTTGACCATTGTACTAGACTTAAGAAACATTCTACCTCTGTATCACCTGTGGTAAATAAATTGCTTAAATTGTTTAAATTGTCAAATTGTTAAATTAAATTCAAATTCTTCGTGTAAAAAATTTCGTGAACTCCATACTGAAGATTTTCAAAGAAACAACTCTCCATTCGAGTGTTAGGATACAAAAAATATATTTGTTACTATATTTGTTACATTTTCTCCTACTTGTCTCCTTCTTGAAGAAGATATTCTCCGACATTACATCGTAATTCATAAGTATTGAAGTGAGTGAATTGAAAATGCTCATATTTTTGAGATTGTTTGTCTTACTTCCCTAGGTACAATGTACAATGTGCTCTAAATAACAATGCTTGCTCTGAATAAATCATTTAATGCATATATATAATTTGTTTCACCTTCAACTTTTAGTGAATATTTCTTCCCTTAATTAAATATACCAAATTGAAACGTTACAGAAAATGTTTGTGGGGTGTCTTATAGTCATAGCCACGGATTGGGGATGGCAATTTCGTAAGCAGTGGTGAGCATAAGACCTGCAGCACTAAGGCCACCGTTTTTTACCGTAAGAAAAGAAAAGAAAAGAAAAAGATAGAAAAAACAGTTTATTTCCAAAAACATTGCCGCATGAAATACATGCCAACATATTGACTTTTAAAAATTTCTTAACATAAGACGTCCTAAGACAAACGTTCCATCCGAGGAGTACTAATAGCCAAACTATCCAAGGTGTACAAATAGATAAACCATTCGAGGCGTACTAATATACGAACTATCCGAGGTTTACTAATAGACGAGCTATCCGAGGTGTACGAATAGATAGACCATGAGAGGCGTACTAATAGACAAACTATACGAGGCGTACTAATAGATAAGACACGCGTGGCGTGCTAATAGATTAACCCTGTCAAGGGATGTTAAATCAAAAATGTCATCTCATGGATATTTTATATTCCAAGAGATGGCTGACAACTTGTAAATTATTCAAAGAAATACAACTAAAGAATTCTTCGGAAATTCTAAATTATTAGTTTATTCGACGTAAGAAAAAGACAAAAAACGTTATACCATAAGAGTCATCCAAGGCATCAGTTTCTACGTCCATTGAAAATAACGATTCAAAAGTAAATTAGCGAAAGACATCCAAAGTCAAAGATCTCTCCATGGCAGCCAGTGAGAAGTAGCCACCAATTTGAAAATCCTTTAAAACTTTTCGTGCGATTATTGTTGAATGCCAAAAAAAACTTCCAACATAATTTCGTACATATGGTGCAGGCTTTGCTTGGGTTTATTATTTAATTTCTTGACGACACAAAAGCCGAGAGGTTAACCTGGAAACCTATATAGAATGAAACAGTCCCAGGTTCGATCGCTTATCTGCGCAATGTATGTATTTGCCGAAGCAAGCAGCCTCTCTTGTGGTGTGGAAAGAAGAAAAGATGAATAGGAGAGGTTGTAAAGGAAACTCTCCTGCCTAGTGAGCATGCATTTCACTCCCTTTCTCTTAAGTTAAGAGGGAAAAAATCATTGTAATTACAATCAATCCGCATCTATTCATAAAACAGAGCAATCAGAGAAAGGTTTACG
Source organism: Platorchestia sp. MABIK (assembly GCA_014220935.1). Classification (NCBI taxonomy): domain Eukaryota; kingdom Metazoa; phylum Arthropoda; class Malacostraca; order Amphipoda; family Talitridae; genus Platorchestia; species Platorchestia sp. MABIK. The sequence continues at coordinate 67,610 of JACJUY010000731.1, read as the reverse complement.
TTCAGATGTTTCTTTGTTGTTAAAACAATTTAATCAAAACATTTTGGCTGTCGGCGTCTTGTCTAAGCACAAAAATCCCATGCATTACCAACAAGTTCGAGAAACCGAACTTGATAACATTTTTTTCGATCCCTTTGAGCGCGCTTTCTTTCCTGGACTCAAGGATACTCTATAATTAAATAACTGATTGCCGGAGAATTTTCACGGTTGTAAACGCTCGGCGATTCGAAGAAAAGCTTCGCGTAAGTCAAATAAATCAGCCCTCATCGAGTTCGCTTCCTCATCACAGTCGCTCGCAAAACACATTATAGTAAAAACGTACGTGAAAACACGAATAATTCAATGTTTTTACGGGCAAGCAAAGATTTGATCTATCACAAAGTTCATAAAGTATGTTTAAGGTAAAATCCCATTGCTGCATCGTAAGATTCGCTAAAGAAGGTGAAGAACAGGAGTATTGTTAGAGAACGCAAAGATTCATGTTTTGTGGTTAGATTAAAGGCTTTTTTTGCGTGGTTTGTATAAACGAAAAATGTTCACAGACAAGCAATTTTTTAAAATATCGCATGGCATTTTTACCTGCACTCGTTTTCAAACAGTACAGATATATAGCTGTTACACAATTAAAAGGAGGTAAACTGTAATAATGACAGTGAAATAATAATATTCGCGTCAGAGGGTGAATTTTTGTTCTCCAATTCGAGTGACAGTTCTTCTATTCCAATTCGATGGACAGTTCTCCTCAGTAGTTCAGGAATTCTAACTGAATTAATCGGCTTTGCAATGAGAGTTTTTTTTGGACCGCGTATATTGTTATCTTTCCAACCAATTCGTCGAATCAAATAGCTGTTTTAATCCTGTTTTCTCAAGCTTAGGGGTGAGCAGAGAAGAATGGAGCTATGATTTTAGGTAGTGTTTTTTTTTTAGAACGAGCATTAACATGGTATCAAATACATTTCAGATTAGGGAAATTATTTGATGTATTGGGATTCTATTAAGTAGAACATATCCATTCACCAGTCTTTAAAAAGTGCAAGTTTTCTTCTGGTAAATACATTTCAAAAACAAAATTCCGAATTATAAATGACAAACTGTCGGTCCAGGCCAAAAACCGAGGTTCGTCAAATTGCTGCGCATAATCTGCTATTTATTTCAGTTTAAATATGCGAATTTTTATTTCTACGGTCTTTCACTACATGTCTCTGTCCATAAATCGACCAGTTTTCTGACGCCTCTTCAGTAAAATCCTTTGCTTTTTGACGCCAAGAGAATCATTAACTAATTTTCACTTGGTCTCGAGAGCGATTTTCAGTTAAGATTAATGTATGACGAGCAAAGCAGTAAAATTCAGCCCCTGGAGGAAAAGTCCAGAGTAGTATATGTACTAGACAACAGCCAGAATCCCATGTTGAGTCAACTGTAACGTATGTGGAGGCGTATTGTCTTCACAACCGGTGTGTGGTCACTCTATCGTCACAGCTGCGCAAAGCTAACAGAGCACCTCATTCATACATTACCGTCGCATTATCGCTTCGTTGCTGGCAGTGAATGATCCCTCTCGTTTCCAGCAAGACGCTGATCAATGGGTCAAGTTCTCTTTTGAGTTGTAATTTCAGTTTCCCAAACTCGTTAAACTCGCCATGGGTGGTAAACACTAACATTAGTGTAAATAATGCAAGTTTCATGTTTTCCAACACAGTTGAAATAAAAAAGGTTTCGCGTCATAAAAAATGTAAATGTCGCATGAGGCTGACGGTCATGACAAATAAAAAACATAACTTAAAAACCAACACAGGCGATGCTACAACCTGAAAATTGTACCACCTGTAAAGAAATTTGCAGCAGCAGCACTGAAATGACGCAAATAATTCAGCCCTAGTCAACGAGATTATTTATAGCGTCCCTGAAACTAACGAATGCACAGACATCTTTTCTTCGCAGTTCATCCACGGCGCAACAGTGTAATCATTATACCTCGTTAAGAGAGAGAGTGTTTTTAGGTAAATTTAAGAGTTCTACGGTATATCATCAGCCAGGCTGCTGAATATTGTATTTCAAATAAGATGGTTTATGGGACAGTTGAACGTCAAAGTTTTAGCGAAGATCATTTTCACAAGAGCAGGGGATGGAGGGACGAGCTTTTTTTAAGTGAGTGAAAAAATATTCGAGTAAAAGCAAAAAATGAAAAAGTTGCAAGCGAGAACATGTGTGTTAAAGTATATTTTGTTTTTTACGAAAGCCCATAAAGTTTCTAGGCATCTCATCCTCAGTCTCGTAAAAAAGTGTCGCATGTCAACGTGAGGTGCGAGTTACGAGAATACAACAAAAATCGACCGGGTGGAAGGATTACTGGATGTTACTGGATTATGAGGGACTACAAAAATGCTCACTTTGAACAGTTTTACACCAGCGCTGGACAAAATAGTTATAACGTTGTGAGATCAGAATCGGTCACTCCTGGCTACTCAGTTTGGATGATGATATTGGTACCAGAGATTCATATGGCGTCAGTGCCAGTCAAGTAAGTGAATATGCATTGGCGTAATTTATTCCATAAAAATATTGTTATTGAAAGTAGCGCCATACATTGAAATGATGGTAAAATATGTCTGTAGATAGATTTATGCGACCTACCAGACACCGTGGTTGAGTGGTTTAGAGCTCGCGACGTTCACAGGAAGGGTCAGTAGTTCGAAACCCGGCCGGTGATTCTCCCAGTTAAAAAAAGGGAGAACTCAGCCACAAGTCCCCACTTTTCCCAGGTGTCTAAAATGAGTACCAGATTGATCGGGGGTAACCGTCATTGCGTCCTTACGTAAATTACATATTAGGCGTTTGAAAAAACAACGTAGAAGATATTTATCAGGCCTCATTTGAATGAAACATCATTTCTTTGGTTTTGTGTTAAGAATCATTTAAAACCCAAAGTGGTTGAATTGCATTTCCCGTATCATATTTTTATAGAAATCCCCGTGTGTTCTGTTGCAAAACCAAGGATTGGCAAATATTTCATGATAGCGCGTGAAATTGAAAAGTGTAAATAAAGGTTTAGAATCTGGTAGAAGTGAAATGAAAATTGAACTTACTCATATGGTGGTAAAAACGAATTTTATGAATTTATTTGTGCCTGGTCAGAGTAGATGTCGGGTCATTCTTTAGCGTGTACGTATTCACATTGTTGTTCGATCGTTGTTATATTACATCAGCAACTGGCGGCGTAATGTCGGATAATTAGGTCGTACCTGTAAAATGTTTGAATTATTTACAGAAATTGCGTTCAGGACTGCGTACTCTTAGGTAAATCTACCGATGTCTCGTGCATTGTCATTTTTCTCTTGAACAATTATGATGCTTATAGGAATTAACTTACACTTCACATGTGATACACACACACATACAAACTGCTTTAGTGACTTCATTAATAGTAGGTAGTTATATTTAATGTATCAATGTTTTGTGCACTTCGTGGTCCAGCAACCTACACCTTCGAATAAAAACGAGGGGGTTGAATGTAGACTGAGGCATGGTACGTAATTTAAGTTGTGTGCGTCAGGAATTATTTCTTACGCACATAAATTTTTGAGGAGACATGATAAGACTCAACCGCTGTTATAGATGATAGAAAACTTATTTTGACTTAAAATCTCTTCACTGAGTAGTGTTTTATCTCTTTCCATGTTTTTTCTTACAAGCTACAAACTTAAATAGTATAATTTTACTGATTTACTCTCAGTTGGCCCAACCACTGGTATAATAATAATAATAATAATAATAATAATAATAATAATAATAATAATGAGATGTGTTGATATAATCAACATTAAAACACGGATGCGGGTCCTTTACTGCACCAATGGTATAGATATTACGATAATTATTGGGGTTTTCCACCGATTAGATATAAGGCCCATTGTATCATGAAATTTTCAAAATCCAATGCGTTGGAACTATACTCTTTTTATTTTTTCTTTCATTCTTTACAGCGCCAATGTGACATGCCACTGCCAAACATTGCATAGGAAGGCGACACGATTCTTCATTTGATACGGCTGAGGTAAAGTATTCTATATACATCTGTGTTTCAGAAAATAATTACTAACATTGTTTAAATTTATTATTGGATGAATAGGGATGAAATTAAATGGAAACTTTCCAGGTTTAAATATTGGAGAAAATTTTTAATCCTATAATCATTAAAAAATTTATTAAAAGTTACATCTAAAGTTTCAATAAGACGAATAGATCACACACGGAAGCAAATTGGAGCCACATTGGGCGGGTCGCGTTCCCTGAAAGAGACGAGGCTCGCAGCATCGCTGTTAGGGTACCGTCACCAGCGCAGTTGCTGGCCCAGCTGCTCCAGTCGCCAGGCCAGGGCTCATCCTGAATGCTATGGTCTTGCCAGTGATAAAACGGCTCGCAGAGACTGAATGGCTTCACTCATTTATTGGCAAGTGCTCAGTAAATGTGCCAAAGCATCTTGGGCGCACTGAAAATTAATATTTTTGTCATTATTATAATATTATTGAGTTCAACACTCCCTAACCACAACATAGGTGATCTCAAGAAAGCGATGCGAGGGGCTCATTTGGTGTGGACAGAAGAAAACACGGAACCCATAAACGTGGTGCGTTCCCACACAGGATACCCTGCGCATGGAAACTGCAAGTTAAGAAGGAAGAGGAAGAAAAGGCAAAGAAGAGGAAGCGAAGAAAGAGTGAGTGCAGGATGAAGTACAGTGGACATGAGAGACGGAAGCCTCAAAGGCCAATTTATAGCTGAGGTGACCAACAACATTCCTCTGAGGGTGCCAGGGTATAGAACAGAAAAACTTAAATCTAATGTCTCCTTAAAAGGAATTTCCTAATTACCACACATTTCACATACGTACATGCACACACACACACACACACAAATTTATATATATATATTTGTATGTATATTTACATAAAACCTGTATCTACACTAATTAGTTATACGGGAGGAAATTATTCGTACCGTGCAGGTGAGAATACGATCCTGATTCTGAATTTTGTGCCTCGCCTTATCTTACAGCAGTGAGGTGGCTCAGGTGCGGTCAAGTCCTATTCGTTTGTACCAGCTCCGAAACGAAATAGATATTTTTCTCGTAGAAAAATACAAAGCTCGTCCACAGCTGTGAGATACAATCCAGCTATCAAAGTCATCATTTTTGGTCGACATCGCATTCGCATCACATAAATGAACTGAATTCGAAACTCCAGGGAAAGGTGAACGACGTCATTTGTGATTTCTACAAAATCACCAAAGGGCTTCGAAGAAAACTGTCATTGTTCGAAGCACAGCTGGGAAGAGAAAACACGTCTCATGTTTATTGCACTAAAAAATTTCTTGCAACAACCCCTTCAAACGTGAACCTTGATTTTTCCAAGACACATTATTTATGACTTGCAGCAACATTTTTAAAGAGATTTTTTAGAACTTGACAGAATTATTTGATCCAAACGCGAATTCGATTTTAACCTTGATGGTGTGCCTTTTGAGTTGCAGTTATAGGTCATTGATATACAAAACGATTTATTACTAGAGAAGCACAGGGAAGGAAATTTTGTAGAATTGCTATTTACCAGATGTCGAGTTTCCAAAACTGAAAAAATGTTCGTTTATAGAATCCGGGTTTGGAACAACTCACGTCTGTGGACAAACATTTTCAAGGATAAAGTATATCAAGTCATCACATCGAACGAGGTTAACTGATGAGCATTTGAAAATAATTCTCTTGATTGGATGCAGCAATTCTAAAATGTGTTTACATCTTAAAAATCAAGTTAGTTTAACAAGTCTCGGCAAACTTTTCGTGCTGCTCATTTAGTATGACTCAGATGTATGCGCAGCAGGTCCTATGTAACTCTCGTTTCGTAACATATCTTGAGATACTCTTCGATAAATGACTGTGTAATTTTCTGGTTCTTTATGCACGGCTAGTCACTCATCGGTGTTTCCATACACAGTTTTCCGTGTTTTTTCCTTCCGATTTTTCATGCTAGCTTGCAAAAATACAGTATTAAACTGAATGTTCATCTGGCCCACTCTCATTCTTCCAGTTATTCGGCCCTCTAGGAAAAAAGTTTTGTGACTCCTGTTCTAGAGCATTCTAAGAAGCTTAGGCCACAGTCACACGAAGACCAAATGGTAACGTTTCGTCATAGTTGTCTACAGTCAGCAGTACCACTCGGTCTGTCCAGCGCCTCGAAACCGTAGAATTTCAGTTTTAGTTTGGGACCAGCTTAGTCATACCATAACTTCGGAACCTGAAGTTATGGTATGACCTTACTGGTCCGAAGCTACGACTGAAATCTGACGGTTTCGTGGCGTTGGATAGCCCGGGTGACACCGCTGACTGTAAACAATTATAACGAAATAATAATAATGATAAACTTATTTAACGACAGCTTCGGTGCAGGACTATTTAGCTGTCGCTTTGGCAGTGTGCCAAAGTTACAAAACATTACATATTTTTAGGGGATCATTGCATTGTCTACGTCGTGATCTTGAATTCTGTCCATAATTTCCGGATATAGCTTAGTTGACGATGTTTTGCAAGTAATTAGGTCGTAAGCTTCGTTGCGTTTTCGTTGCGTTTCGTTGCGTTGTGTTTCGTTGCGTTTGGTAAACAAAAACCTATGTTATTTTAACAACAGGGAAGCCTACCTAACCGTTAGCTAGGGCCCTCACTTATAACGAAACGTTACCATTTGGTCTCCGTATGACTGCGGCCTTACGTAACGTTTGTTTGCGTGAAATTCCTCATTTCAATTAAAGCAGCTGAACATGAACGGAGAAAATATCGAGTAAACAAACTCTCGCAAATTTCTGGGCCTATTGTGGAGCAAGAAACTATCATGGAAACCCCACACAATAAAAATGGACAGCTGTAAAAAATGATCAATGTGCTGAGATCCGTCTCCTCGCACGGAAGGAGCGCTGACCAACACATTTTGATGCACTTGTATGAAATACTTATCAGGTTGAAAATTGATTATGGATGCATCGTGTATGATTCTGCCTGCAACACCACCCTCAAGACATCGACACCATAGCAAACGAATGCTCGAGGGTTGCCACGGGAACATTCAAGTCAACGACGAAACCATCCCTACAAATTAGAGCGAACGAAATGCCCCTCCAACTACGGAGACAAAGCCTATTCCTCAAATATTATTACAAGGTTAGAAGGCAGCTCAGTAATCCTGCTTCTAAGATGACAAACGCCTGTTCAATAACAAGCATTACACCAACGTCTGTAATAAGAACCAACGCGTTGATAGACGAACTAGCAATCGAAAGAAAGTTCGTAATGACCGACTTTTCATATTGGTTGCTCAACATCGCAACGCCTACGTGAAAAACTCGCACGTCGACATCAACCTAAAACTTGAAGAAACAGAAATGAACTTCCCCTGCCAATCGTACATCAGCTAAAATTCAACGGATTTGTCCACGAGAGTTACTTGACCAACACCATCTCCACAGATCGCTCTAAAAGAAATCATGGAGTTGGCAATGCTGCTGTGTACGGAAATATAACTGGCAGGGCCGCTCCTTTCCTTTGCCTCCGTCTTCAGCATAGAGCTCCAGGCCACACATCTGGCACTGCATATCATTCATGAACAATCTACACAAAATTACTTCACCATTTTGACCGACTCACTGAGCTCTCAGCTCAGCATTCGTGACAATAGCACCAAACACCCAATGTCCAGGAAACTGCAGCACAGATTACATGTCCTCCAGGAAAACAACATAAACGTATTTTTTTGTTTGGCACCGTCCCGTGTGGGCAACGAAAGCCGAAAGAAAATCTGTGCCGAAAGCCGAAAACACTGTTCCAACTGTGAAACGTGGTAGTAAAAATCGAATGTCTAGGGGTTGATTTTCTGCAACTGGTACAGGAAGCCCAATGAGTGTTGAATGAATCGTGAAATGATATCAATGTTCAGGACAAGTATTACGAAGATAAGTGGCTTATTGAAGGTCCATACAGATCTACGCAAGAATAATACACGGGTACTATATATTGAGGGCGTGCCTCCTCAACGGCCTGGTTCATGAGGTAGTTATGGGTAATCCACGTGTGGAGAGGTCCAAGCTTGTTGATGATCACTTCATGTCTACGCTTTATTTCCGTTTTTTTCAATGGGCCTGACGTCGGTCATATGCTGCAGAGAATGCCTCTGCCTCGCCGTCATGCTTCAC
>JACJUY010000731.1:45969-59204 GCA_014220935.1 Platorchestia sp. MABIK | reverse complement strand
GAGTTTAGCACCATCCAGAACCTTACAGGACGAGAATCAAAAAAGAAGCTCACCACCCAATCAGCAAGGCAAGAAACGCCAAAAATTCACCAAGACCCGAGAACCGCAGAGGAAATTTTCTAGAACCTAAGAAATTGGAGAATTGAAATTCCAAGATCAACACTGCAAAGAACACTTGAAGATAAAGGACTGAAAGATTAGATTATTAGTTAGTTTAAGCCTCCCTATCTTTAACAAATGAGATCCAAAGAGAGGAAAGAAGAAGGCAGTATTTAGTATGGAGTTAAGGGAACGTGGAATCTATGTAGAAAGGGCATAGAAACAGTAAGTTGAGAAAGAAGTTCATGAAACAAGATCAAAGTTGAAGAAGAAAGTAGTAGGTGTTGAAAAAACAGGACAGCAGTGAACCGAAAAATAGTTGGTCCGTAACAAAACAAAAACCTATGTCATTTCAACAAAAAGAAAGCCTACCTAACCTTTAGCTCGGGCCCTCACATTGCCCCTCTGGGAGCGCTAATTCCCTTAGATACAATAGTTGTATCCCCCTGAGGAGGAAAGGACTGAAAAGTAAATCAAGGAAAACGCTTATGATTTTACACGGTAAATGCCTGATTAACTTTCACAACCTTCTAGTCATCAGTTTTGTCGTCAGATGAGATAAATGTTGAACTTTTCGGTCACAGGGACGTCTTTTTTTGTCTCGCGAAAAAGAACGAGGCCTCCAAGCCGAAAACACTGTTCCAACTGTGAAACGTGGTAGTAAAAATCGAATGTCTAGGGGTTGATTTTCTGCAACTGGTACAGGAAGCCCAATGAGTGTTGAATGAGTCGTGAAATGATATCAATGTTCAGGACAAGTATTACGAAGATAAGTGGCTTATTGAAGGTCCATACAGATCTACGCAAGAATAATACACGGGTACTAATAATTTTGGGTGTAGCTTTACATGCATTTCTCTAAATGCGTAGTATTCACGTTGCTTTGACTCCAAAGAAGCGAACACGTAAAGTGGGACTAGCTGTGCAAATCTGTGGCGCGTATTCACAAGCTTTTTGATGTGCATGAATTACTCATGCATAGGTGTATATCAATAATAACAAAGTAAAGCCATGAGGAACGTTTTTCGTCTCCTACCATACCAGCCCAAAAAATAAAAGGGAAAAGTTATGATAATTAAGTACATCACATCTTCCACTACAAGTTTCATAACATATTCCAAGTTAACTTCCTCACACACAGGCTGTAAAAGAGCACCTCCACGTGGTTGTGCTCGAGCTTCCAACAGCGAACTTCAATGCTGAGCGTACCCATTAACTTGAGAGAATGAAACATTACGCGAATTTGAAAAAAAAAAATCATTCTTGTTGTAAGCTTGACACCTTTATCTTTAGAGTAGAAATCTCCCGTCAATGTACTAATTTCCATTACTAAGCAATCACTCAAAATACATACCATTGCTTCCATGAAACTGATCTATTAGCCAATCAATACATTATAGTTCTGAATATTATGATACTAGTTAACATAGGAATCCCTGCCACATCTGAAGCAATCTCAAGAGAGCAAAGAGAACGGGCCATTCAGTGTATCCAGAATAAAACGTTTAATCTATGCACAAGAAGTGCTCCTCCCGACAGGATACCTTGACCATAGAATCAAAAAGTCAATAAGCACTAGGAAAAAAATTTTAAGAAGAAATAGCGCAAAAGGCATGAAATCTGAAAGTTTAGAAAATACAAAAGATAGAAGTCATGAAGGCCTACCCACAGCTGAGGCAACTTCATTCCACTCTCTAAGGACAGCATTACCCATAGCATATGAAAAATAAATCCAATAGTTATCTTTGGCCCCCAGTGGGCAGGGCGACATCAAAAACCCACCCAAAAGAAAAAAAGAAAGAAGTTTAGTGGGTTTTTAAATATTTTGAGTCACATATGAATGTACAAACCTATAAGAGACTCAATGCAGGTTTTAACGTTTTTGTTTCATTGACTCCATTTTCAAACTTAATATATTGAATCTAATTTGAACCTTTAATTACTTTCTATGGGTTGTTCAGCACAATTTGAACCATCACGCGGTAGTCGCTCCCGGCAGCGGTAGGCCTTAATTGCATCATCTTAGAGATCAGCATTTGGCCTCAAATGTTCGAATATTTTAACCCTTTCGGTACAAACGGCTACTCCAGTGCCAAGATGGCTAGTTCTTCCAGTTTAGGGAATCTAACTTATTTTTAAGTAATTTAACTAGTGAGGAAAGATTTCGGAGTAAATTACGAAATTGGGGAAATTCCAAGCATTCATGAAACTAGTTTTTCGACATTCCAGAAGCTTGCACGCGTACATTACCATTGGCTACCTCTAAGTTCATGCTGCAGGGTCCGTGCAACATATTCAATCACCTTTCTATTTAAATTGAGACAAAATTTCTGAACATTTATTTTGGAAAAATTCAGGCAAAAACCTGTGAATAATTTCTTCGTAAATTCAACAACTTTATTGTCAATGTCGGAAATTTCTGTCGCCAAGCATAGAGCATTAAAGATCCAAAAAATTTTTAAATTAAAATAAAGAAGTAGGCACTTGATTAAGCTAAAAGCATCCACACTAGACAATTTCACTGACAATTATGGGTAAGGACAAATTTTTACCACTGGAAATTTTTCCCTAAACCATTTGAATGATCGTACCGAAAGGGTTAAGGAGCATTTGAGCAATTAACATTTAATATTTTATAGATGATTCGAGTCAATCCTATTCCAAACATTGTCACGGACAATGTCGACTGGCGGTACGGTTTGGCAGTATGTGTCCAGGTCGCATCACAGAACAGAACTTGCGAAACTCTTGTTTTCTGTCACATTAAAATTCATTTTTGAACTATAGAAAAATTTTCCAAATTGAACGTCCTTTTTTTCTGTCTTCTTGAGAAGTGCAAAGGAACTCAGAAGTCTCACTCCGTTTTGCTGGTGGTGGTGCAAAGCAATCATAAAATTTGGCTTCTCTACTCCAGGGCGAGAACTTCTGTACATAATTCGTTTGGTCACACTCTTTCGTGCTTCAAGTTTTTCTATTTGTCAAGCTTAAAAACTCCAATGAGGTTAAGGATAGAAATTGAACTTAAAACTCTGTACTTTCGAAAGATGAATGACGAATAGGTTTCCTGGCAAAAATGAATAATTCTGAGCAATTGTTCTTGCTCTGATCGAAAATATTGAGAATACAGCGGCGCCTGGTTGAGCCGAGCGTATTTACAGCAGAAGGTTGGTGGCTCAGTTCTTGAAATCCGGTCCCCACTTGAAGTTGATGAGGCCAGTCACTCGCGCCTGCAGGCAGGTACACTTCATTAAGCATCAGGCACCGTACCGACCATGCGACCCAGCGCAGCAGCCTCGAAGACTCGGATGCAACCAACTAATCGGCATCACCCTCGATAAAAATCGGTATTATTTCACCAGAACACCAATGCCACCGGACTGAAGGCCCAACACTGGTGCCCTTCCCAACCTTCGAAACTCGAGAGAGATTAACTTTCATAGCTATACATAAATATGTAGACCATACATAAATATGTAGACCATACATAACTATGTAGACCCACATATTTCTTGAGAAGTATTAAAGGAAATTTTCAAGTATTTAGCAGATTAAACAAATTCATTGATTAGTCTAGTGTACAACTAGGATAAAAGAATTAGGTTAACCATAATTGTACACCTTAAAATAACGTTGACGATAGGACGCCCTAGAAGTTACTGAACTCATTCAGGCCCACAATTAACTATGTATATTCAAATGCATTTGTTGCAACAGCATTAAAAAACGATCCACCGCCTTATCGCTTGTGGTAAATAAATTGTTCAAAGAATTAAAGGCTGGTTGTTACGATATCTACCATTTCAATGAATGTTTTATAAATTTGTATTTAACTTGGTTATTTGCGCCATATATTGTTCCCAAACCCTCACTGTTTTTTATCCGTAAAAGAAAATCGTTCTGTACCTTTCGACAGCCAGTCCACAAAGTTCAAAGATGAATTTGGAAAAAATCGAAATTTTAGTCACAATTTCCAACAATCTGAACTGACGGAAAAAACAACACTGGCATGGAACAGGACGAGTCCAGAAAAAATTGAATAAATATTTCAATTATGCTGCAATGCTGGGGAGTTTCTGTATGATGAAGAGATTTATGTACATAAATGCTGAGATATTATGAACAGAAAAGAAGACAGGTATGTGTTGATCCTCACTCTGAAGTGATACAGGAAAACAAACAGAAAGCAATGACTTGTAGGTGAGGGTGTTAGTTGATTTTACGAAAATTAAATAATTTGTATAGTAATGGGAAGTACACAGCAATAGTGAAATTAAAATTTCTGACAGAAAGTTGCCCACCATGTACATTTCCACCGATTCTGTACGTCGTCTCTCGTGTCCAAGTCGAGAACTGAACAGAACGAGCATCTAAGGCAATCAGAGTTTTCAATTTTTTGCACATAGGAGGCAATCATTGTGCACCTTTTCATTGAACATGTTATATTTTTCTAATGTAATTATGTACTAGTAATAAGTGTGTACAAATTTGTGGTTCTCTAATTCCATATTTCAACATTGGATAATAGTAATTGTTGAAGGTAGCAAATTAGCGGACCAATATTTAAGAGTTTCATCAGACATTGATTAATGTAAATCAAATTGTGAATAAAATTTTTCTGCCTAACAATTGTGTACTAAGGTGAAATTTGTTTGAGTACATATTTTGGCAAAACCCTTCTGTATCAAGGCCTTAAATGTAAAAAATAGCAAACTTGGTTCACAGAGAAACGGTGAAATTCAAGATCAAGAGGTACCACTAAGGGGCAAAAATTGAGTATTGATTTAAACAGTCAGCTATTGCTATACGGGTAAAACAAAGCAAAAGTATTTCCATTTGACAAGAGGGTGGAATGAGAATCAGAAATGAAATATGAGGACAGTGCAAGAGGTTGTTTGTGTGATACACTGGCCTTCTATGCACAAGAGAAATAGAAAATGGGAAATGAAGCCTACTCAACTCTTAGTTTCAGCATTCCTTGCCACAACAAAGACGTTCAAAAACAGGAAGGATGAAGGCACCACTCAGTGTGGAGTCAGGGGAATCTAAGCACAGGGTATGTTCCACACAGGATCCCATGAGCATAGAAACGGTGAGTTGAGAAAGGAAGTTGCAAACAAGATGAAAATTGAAGAAGAAAGTAGTAGGTGCAGCAAAACAGGACTGCAGTGAACAAAAAATAATTGTCCTTGATAAAACAAAAACAAAAAAACATATTAATGAAAAGAAATCCTACTTGACTTTCAGCAAGGAACCTAACATATTCTCCCTGGGAGTGGTAATTCTCATTGACAGCAGCTGTATCCCACAGAAGAATGTGCACAGAAGGAAAATCCCTTTCAGTGCACCCAATGAGAGTGGAACTTCGAAAGGATTTGAAAATAGCCAACAGAATGAAAGGCTCAACAAACAACAAGTGGGTTACAAAGAAACTACTACATGGAGTTAATGTTGCACTTGCCAGAAAAAGGAAAGAAAATGATTGAAATTCAAAGACAAACCCATAGAATGAGTTTTAGCCCTTTTTTTACAGCATACTTGGCCCATAACTGATGAGTTCAAAGCTTGATGATGTTAGACTGAAGTTAGATTAGATTATTAGTTTAAGCATCCTGATCCACCACAAAGGCTATCCAAAGAGAGGAAGGCACCATTTAGTATGGAGTTAAGAGAAAGTGAAATATTTGCAGAAAGGGCATAGACATGGTAAGTTGAGAAAGATTTTGATACAAGATCAAAGATGAAGAAAGAAGAAGTAGTAGTAGTGAACCAAAAAATAATGGTCCTTAACATAACAAAAACATTTTATTTCAACAAAAAAAGGCCTATAACACACAGTTTGGGCCCTCACATTTTCCCCGGGGAGTGCTAATTCCCATAGATACAATAGTTGTAACCCCCTGATGGGGTTAGACTGAAGAAAATACCACAGAAAAAACATGTGCCATCTCAAGAAAAATTTGGCAAATTTAAAAAAAAATCTTGACAGGTGCATGCAGTTGTGTTGAATACCAGTATTTGGTCAACTAAGGCTGTGCTCCATCAAGAACCAACTCACAGTGAAAACAGTGGCACCAGTGAACAAGGCTGCACCAGCAAGCACCATGTTGTACTTGTGCTGCTTCTGCGCATGGGCAATCTGCCACGACCCTGATGGTGAGGGCAGGTCATTCATGGTGGGGACCCTGAAGTTTGTTATCTGGTAGGACATGTTGCGGCGCCCACCTGTTGTGCATAGAAAGCTTTCAAAAATTGTTTTAGACTAGATTCTATCTTAGTTTAGTTAAAGCCTCACTAACCACAATCTAGAATCTAGATGTAGGAGATTTGGCACACATACGTATTTTTAAAATAAATACTCAGACCAATATAATCAGACTTTTTCCCGTTTTTGAAGTAATTACGGAGATAATGGGGAAAAATAGGGTTTTTCAAAAGCTTTCTCCTTCAAGTTATTATTGTAGAGCAATGATTTAGGTAACATTGAATGCGCAAAGAGTTGCTACAAGCTGGATGTGGGCTCGTTCTAGAACTTGCAATAGTTTATTTTTGGGAAATTTCAATTTTTTTAAAAAGTCGTGTATTTTTCCGTTGATTTTTCAATATATCTAAAAAATTAACTCAGTTATAAACAAAACCCACAGCTATGCAGCAACTCTACAGCTGTGCAGCAACTCTCTGCGCATTCAATGAGACCTAAATCATTGCTCTACGATAATAATAACTTTTGGAGATAGCTTTTGAAAATATCCTACTTTAACATTCAACTGTTCAGGAAGCGCATTTTACTACAGAGAAACAGCTTTTCAATTGCAAGCAATATTGCTTGGAAAAATAGATGCGGTTGACATTCTGGAAGCTATCTAAACATATTAATATATTTCCTTGTAAGTTTTTGTGGTTCCTTGAAGGAACCGGCACTACAAGAGGCATAGAGATGTATCGAAGAAAGTTATCACTGCTCCAGGAGCGCACGCTGCGGAGTTAGGTGAACGTTCCCTTTAAATTTGAAAAGTATCAGCTGCTAAAAAAAAAATAGCAGTGAACCAGAAAAAAATAACAGTGACTAAGAAAAACATGATCAATGACACATAAACCTGTCTGCACCAAAAGGAAGGCCTACATGACCTTTACATAGCCTCTCTAAAAATACTGATAACCATTTATACAGTAGTTTATTTCTACAAGTTAATCTTAAAGCTCTTTCAATACGAAATAGCACAAACTAATCCCACACAGGCAAATTGAGAATTTTCAAGAAACAAACTCACAGACACAATTAAAATTAAAATGTGTGTGGAAGCCTACTACAGGAAATCATAGCCTTAATTTTAAATACCTAATATTAATACTTTCTATTAGCATTTAAAGGCACATAAAAATAGGGTAAATGTTGGAATTGAATACCAGCATTGGCTCAAGAACCAAAGAGCTGAGCAGCTAAATTTTGAAGACAGCCAAGTTAAATATAAAATTACATTTTCTGAAGCCAAAACCTAGAAAATGAAATGACCTTAGCATGTCAAAAGGACTATCAAGCTTTAAAGCACTTATCTACAGGATCTAGAGCTTTGAAGCTCAAATAAAATAAAGTAAGGGAATGGAGACAGAGGATGTTTACTGTGGGGACTTTTCCCTCCTTTAATCTCAGGAAAATAGAAAATGGATAACAGGATCAAACTGCTCATCCGTCTAGCGATTTAGATCATAACAAAACACGACGTCATCAAGCTGTGTCCTAATAAAGTATGTCAAGATAATATTTCTAAATTCAAATTAGGAGAACAGGCTTAGAATAAATGAGAAGAAGCAATTTTTTAAAGCATAAATCAAAATTTACACTGAACAGCAGAAAAAGGTAATGTTGTCTAAGAAAATTTTGTCATTGGTGAAATAATCTTTTCATCGTCTTCCATTGCCAAAATCTGTCATTACGTTTCAAGGGTTTAAAAACTGAGATTTAGACCTGAAAAATTGGATTGAATATTACTTTGAATGAGCTGTTCACTTATTTCTTAGCTTGACCTTTTTCTCCACAGCATTTAATGTTCAACAATTAGAAGATCAATTATGACTAGATCTATGTGAAATTTATTGAGATGCTTATGACTCATGGAAGGAGCTGTGATCATGGTTTGGGTTGCATTTGCCAGTAAAGTAACCTACACAAGAGGAGAAATGATCACTCTTCAGTCCTTGGTAGCATGCCACAAGCATTCACATGCATGTTCCTCTCGTATGTGAAGACCAAGATCTAGTTCCACAAAAAGAAAACCATCTTGTTTAAAATTTGTTTAGATTGTCAGTTTGTTCAAATCTCTCTAATCACAAGGATGTACAAAAAAAATGAAGACATGATTTATAAGGAAACTAAGGGAAGAAGAAATCAATGTGAACGGTATGTTCTCACATTAGATTGCCGTACTTAGAAATCGCAAGTTTAAGAAAGAGGCTTATGAAATAAGATAAAAGTGGTAGAAGATACTTATATATGTCAAAAACAATACATCATTGAACAATAAATATATTAAATAAAGAGATAATGGTCCATAAGAAAACATGTATCAGTAAATAATATATAAATTAAATTGAAAAATAATGCACCACAACATAACAAAAAGCCTTTGTTGTAACAAGAAAAACTTCCGCCAAAGCCTTAGCTTAGGATCTTATATTTCCCTGCTTTTAGTGCTCATCTCCTTAAATAAAATTCACATTTCTACCTGAGGAAGATCTCTTTCAAAATTGCAGATCATATAAGGATATGAGCTGAATTTGGTCAACATTGATTTTCCTGTTGTCAAAGATTAGGAAAATTTCCTTGACACATTCAGATAATTGGAAACATTCAAAGATGTTAAACATGAATGATATGCTTGCAAATGCTTAGTTCTTGAGATACAGCATAAATAACATTCAGGTAAGAATAGCATTAACGACAGTTTTGATATGGCTCTTCCGGCATTTTGCAGATGCGAAACACGTGAAGTTTCTTGGCAGGAGACATCAATCTCGGTATGGCTAAGTTAAGTCAAGTCATTTTAGGTTAGTTTATTCAACTAACTGAACTTTGCCTAACCTCACCTATCATAACGTCAAAACTGTATTTCAGCCTATTTACGTGTCCGTTTGTTCAATTTTATATACAAAGTTCCTATAGCTTCAAAGTTAAATATCTCAAAACCTAGAAAAATGAAAAAAAATTGAGCTTGTTTATGTTTACCAATTTTGCCTTTTTTTTTAGAGGATCAGAATGTGGGGTTTAAAAATGCTTCTTTTCCTACAGTTTTTGAGCTACAGTAATGATTTTGATATCATTGGATGCGGAAAAACAAGGGCTTTTACAGAAGCTCTAAGTTTTTCACAACTACTTTTTGTTCATAAGTTTTGACGTTATACATCCGCATTTTTTCGAAAACATAGTTTGCTCTCAAATTTTTTCATTTTGTTTGCTTAACAATGGAAATTTAAAGAATACATTTTAGCTTCTATAAAAGCCCATGTCTTTTCGCATCCAATGATATCAAAATCTTCACTGTAGCTAAAAAATTGTTGGGCAAAAAGCATTTTGAAAAACCCCCTCAAAATATCGTTTTCTTAGATTTCCTAATTTCTTTTCAAGAAAATCACATTTTTTTATAGAAGATAAACGATTCCAAATTGCCTTTCCTATCAGTAAACCCCATTTCATTGCTCTAGGTTCAATAAAAAAAAATGGTTTGTGTGGGTGACGCTTTCCTTAAGCCTCCCTATCTACAACAAAGATCTTTCAAGAAAGAAAGGGTAAAAGCATCGGTTATCATTGATTCAACCAAATAATAAAACCATGCATCAGCGATCCTGAGTGCAATAGATGCACGATCCTGAGTGCTTAACAACTTTGAGTTTTTGATTCACAAAACACTATAAAAGTTTCACTCATTTCAAACAACAGTAAATCTAACGGAGCGTACAAATTTTGAAATGATCTATATATAATAGCTTCTGCTATTTACAACAGTCACTTCTGCTTGCTATAAATAGTCATGCCACAAAATGGAAGGAGTGACCTTGTAACTATATATGGTTTCTGCTGCTTGATAGGGTCAAGTTGGATCTTATTTTTTGTAAATGAATGAAAACAGCATGTTCATTAGTTTATTTGGAATTGTATATAAAAAATGATGGAATAATAAATTCAAATTTGAATAATTTCTGAAGTAAAGATTTGTATAGAATTTATATTTTTGATACGGACCGACATATTTTATACTTGAGCACCGACGTAAAAATAATGGTCAATATCGGGTTTAATGCGCTCACGGATTTTAAGAATTCCGTTCCAAAGAATCACTAAAGGAACACATTTAAAAACATTTTACATGAATGAAATTCTGCTTGCTGATGCATTATTTTTGAGTTATTTAGTTTTGAAGTTATACGAACTTTGCTCATGAAATGGCTTTCCCGCGCAAGAGGAAAGGTTGTTCCAACAATGCCGCAACTGCGCAGAGCGCATGGAAAGTTATTGTTTTTGCAATATTTGGCATAATTTATTATTTACCAGCCCGGCAGAGCCTGAGCCCAATTCTAGGATGTTTTAGTTCATAACACAATAGAGGTTCTCACCCAAAAATTTTTAGCGGGACTGGAATAGTGAAGACTTAAATCGCTGTGCACTTGACATCAGTTTCAATATGGCGGCGACCGTTGAACATTGGCGAAACCATAGGAGTGAATACCCTAGACTTCATATCAGAACATTTTCCCAACGTAATATTTTTTGTGAGAACCTTCATTGTGTTATTAACTAAAATATCCTAGAAGGGATTCAGGCTCCGCAGGGACGGCAAATAAAAAATTACAAAGTACCAAAACGTACTCTAACGGCTCCCGTTCAAGCATAAACTCACTGGAACTGCTATGGAAAACTAAAATTTCAAAGCTGAATAACTCAAAAATAACGCATCAGCAAGCAGAATGTCATTCATGTTCAACATTTTTAAATGTGTTCCTTTAGTGATTCTTTGGAACGGAATTCTTTATTTCCGTGAGCGCATTAAACCCGATATTGACCAAAACAATAAGTTTGACCGCAAATATGTGTATTTACAATCACAGATGATATGATCTATATATTACTACGCTTAAAACAAAGTTTGTGGGTAACGCTCTACATCCAATAGCTGGATAGGGTAGGTGGGTTAGATTAGGTTGGGTTAGGTTACATGCATTGATACGTTTGACATTTTATCACAATAGGATAGGTTAAATTAAGTTAGGGTTGGATAATTATTATTTTGTGTCATGTTTATTTTGTGCATTTTTTACATATTTTTTGATCATTAATTTTTTTGTATTTTGTACTTGTCAATGTCAATTATTTGTTCATTTTTCTAAGTGGGAATTTTTTGAATTTGATAATTTTTTTAATTCATCAACTTTTTAAATTTATAATGATCGTTCCTCGCTGTTATTACTTTATATCATATTTATAGTCATTTATTTCCGATGACGTATTTTCAATAATTTTCTGATGTTCGACTTTTCTGATGATTAATGGCNCGCCGTCATGACCGCGAACAAACACGTTTTCCGCTTACAATGTTTTACGTTAATAATTTACCGGAAATACCAAGTGTCGTCAGATAATTAGATATAATTACGTTCGCATATTAATTAACAAGTAATTTATACGGAATGAACAAACATTAAGTGTCTACTAATAGAGTTGAATTATTAGAAGAGAGATGGCAGTATCCGGCACCACGTACAGTTCCCTTAAGACGCCAGGGTTGACATGGCTCTCGCAGAGAGGGGGTGTCATGGGGGTTTAGCCTCCAAAACGACGCTTCTCGATGTACTGAAGAAACCGTTGGTTTAGATGTTCTGGGCGATGTTAGTAGAACTTAGCACATCCTGCTCATATTGACGATAATATATTTTTGATGGCGGATCTTTTGGGAAGGTGATCGTCGGCCAAACGTGTCCTTCTTCGTAACGTTTATTCAAACACGACGTAGGGTATCTGAATCGTAAACCATTACAATTTGGTAATTTTTCTCATGTTAATTTTTACAATTTGTTGACTTTGTATTGATTAAATTTTTACAATTGTTTATTTCAATTTGTTCATTTTTTCATTTTAATTTTTTCATTTACCTTTTACAATTTTTTTTATATTTTTCAATTTTTTTATTTTTTCAAATTTATTTTTTTCAATTTATTTTTTTTCAATTTATTCATTTTACTCAACTTCTTTGTTTTTTAATGTTTTTATTATTTGTTTTATTTATTTCATTTTTGGTTCATTTTCATCAATTTTTTTATATTTTCCTCCTACTTTTATTTTAATTTCATTTTTCTATTGATTTTTTTTATCTTTTATTTATTTGTCAATTGTTTAATTTATTACACTTTTATTTATTTAAATTTTTTCTACGTATTTCAATTTTTCTATTTATTCATTTATTTTTGTTTATTTCTTTTTTTCTTTTATTTTTATTTTCATTTTTCTTTTTTTCCTTTCATTTTTTAAACTTTGCATTACATAAAAATTAAATTTTAAATTACAGTAATTATTTCAGAAATCTTCCATATCAAAGAATGCCAATAAAATACATTTCCTTCATACTTTAACCTTATATGCTTGGAAGTGAGTTAATTATTGAAACCGTGTTATCCACAAGGGCTTCTGCTCATTATTACTCACGGTATCGTATCTACGAAGATACTATATATAAGGTAACACGCAGAATGGATAGGATAGGTTGGTATATGTTAGGTTAAAATATGTTATGTTAGAATTTTTTGGGTAATGTCTCCTGAATTTTTCCACGGGTCCACCTAGCTTAACAATGACATTGGTTGAGTTAGGATAGGTTAAGTTAGGTTAGGATAGGTAGGTCAGGATAGGTTAGGATAGGTAGGTTTGGCTAGGATAGTTAGCATAGGTTACGTAATGTTGACGATATTTATTCACGGGTCAACGGCTTTTTATGTTTGACAAATTATCAGGAAAGCTTCCGTTAGCATAGGATAGGTTAGTGTATACATGTTTAGATAGGTTAGGTTAGAATTTTTGACCGAATTTTTTCACGAGTCCACCTAGCTTAGCAATGACATTGGTTAAAGTTTGGTTAGGATAGGTTAAAATATGT
>JACJUY010000731.1:10564-42488 GCA_014220935.1 Platorchestia sp. MABIK | reverse complement strand
ACGTGTACACCGCTATGTACAGTAGGTACTGTATATCATCACGTGAACACCGCTATTTACAGTGTGTACTGTATATCATCACGTGTACACCGCTATTTACAGTGTGTACTGTATATCATCACGTGTACACCGCTATGTACAGTATGTACTGTATATCATCACGTGTACACCGCTATGCGTATCCTCACGGTTGCACCGTTGAGAATGTGGGCTACTATTAATAAATCATTCTTAGTGTATTCCAACACGTATGCAGTGTTGCTTGTGCAACGCTAGTGATCTGAAGAATGGTTCGTTTGATATTTTTACGATAAACTCCACAATCTGTCGGGTAAATTAATCTGAAACACGTTGCCGACAAATCAAAGTTGAAGGGAATGAAATCCACTCCTTAATTCTGTGCGCTCTGAACCGCGCATATCAACTTGCAAGTAATAGAAAGGATGTTTTATCCCAATCGAGCCTAACACACATCATTTCGTACATTGGAGTTTTAAATGCCTTATAACTAACACCAGAACGCAACGACGGTTACCCTCGGTCAAGCCCGTACCCATTTCCAACACCTGTGTAGAGTGGGGAATTAAGCTGATTTCTCCCTCACAACAGGGAGAATCACCGAGCGGCATTGCTGGGATTCGTAATAACAAAGCATTTGCACTTTGAAGTAAAGAATGAGTCCAAATTTGAGATACAAGTGAAGAGTTGACAGAAATTTTCTTTTCGAAGTTGCATCACTCGCACGCAGACTCGTATGAAAAGAAGATGAAAGAAAGTAGTTAGTGATGTCTTGTTCCCCATGGGATAGAAGAAGAAGAAATTAGTTTAGTGACGTCTGGTTCCCCGTGGTATGAAGAGAAAAAGAAAGCAAGTAGTTTAGTGGCATACCCCACGGTATGAAAAGAAGAAGAAAGAAAAAAAAGAAAGAAAGTAGTTTAGTGAAGTCTTATCCCCACGATTTAAAAAGAAGAAATAAAGTAGTTTAGTGACATCTTGTTTCCCACGGTATAAAATGAAGAAGGAAGAAAGTAGTTTAGTGAAGTCTTATTCCCCTCGGTGCTCAGTGGGTCTAATGTTAAGGGTCCGTGACCTCTTACCAACGTACGGCCTCTACATTGTAGCGAACAGTTTGTGCACTGTTGAACAGGTACAGACACATTGTGTACGATAGTGTACGCGTATCATTTGAGTACGTGCAGTACGCACTACTTTGCTGTATTCAGCAAGTTGCTGTAACTTCAAGATCAGTCATTAACTATACTCGTTCGATAATGTTAATGCCATAGCAAATATTTAAACTGAAAATGATCACATTACTCTCTGTTCACAAAGGACAAATAATCGAAAGTAGGAGTACTTTCTGTACTGTGTGGTTTAATTAAACCCTAACGATGAATAAAAGAGCAAAGAAAATCTCTTTAATAGGAATAATATTTCTTTTAAATATTTCAATAATAAAAATGAACGAAAATAAAAGAAAATAAAAATTAAAAGAAAATAATTGCAAATAACAATACGCAATCAGCCTTCCCTCTGCAATTATAGCGTAGTTTCTCTGTTTCTTTTTATTTCATAAATTCCACTGATGAATGTATTTTGACCTTGTTATAACTCTGTGTTTTTGTATTTTTTCAGAAAGTTGAGAATGACCAACAAATCGGTCGAAACGTTCTTTTTTATTATTGAAATGTTTAAAAAAAAAATATGATTTCTATTAAAGCGATTTTCTTTCCTCTTTTATTCATCGTTAGATTGTGCAAAAAGCAAAGCTTATACTTATTTTCTTAATTTAACCTGTAATAGAAGGAACTTCGTGCTTTCTTATTATTCAAAAGCTTGGTCACACCACAGTATCTTCTTCGTTGGAACTAAAACTTGGAACTCAATCCCTACGGAGATCCGTGCAAGTAATTCTTACAAAGTATTCAAAATAAATCTTGAATCTCATTTCATATCAGAATTTTAGTCGTGTAAGATAACCAAGTCAAATCTTTTCTCCTACAAGACCGGTCCTGATAAGGTAATTTGCCATGGTGAATGTCGTTGATCTTCAGTCTGCTCTTAAATCGTTTCAAGAATATACTGTTAACATCTAGCCCATATATAAACTTGTTTGTAAAATGAAGCATCGAATATCGAGATAATTAATTCATTGATCAGTCTAATACATAACTAGGTTAAGTTAATTAGGTTAATCATTATTGTGCACCCTAGAATTACGTTGATGGTAGGATGCCCTAGAAGTCGCTGAACTTATTCGGACTCATACTCAAATTTGACCATAGTACTAAACTTAAGAAACAATCCACTTTTGTATCGCGCGTGGTAAATAAATTGTTCAAATTGTTTAAAATTGTTTAAAACATTGTTATAATGTGAGTAAAGGCAATTGTGATTTCAGTTTGTGCTATTAAATTATAACTAACTATTATGTCTTCTATCCAAGATTAGATCAACATAGACATAGTAGTACATTAGTATCAATGGTATAATCACAATAGCACATCAATAAACAAATGACAATAGACAAATGCAATGACACATCACAATCAGGGAAATAATCCACTCACCTCTTAGATACCTTACACTATAATACTCAATTACCAGACATGTGGCCAGCAAGAGTAGATTCGTCAGAAACTTTGTGCTTGTTTTTAATTAAACCAACCTTAACAATACTAATCGGCTCTAACCTAACGTATTCTGTCTTAACTAAGCCCATATTATTAAAACCTAATCCACCCTATGGTAACCTATCCATAGGTAACTTATTCTAACGAGCTCTACCCTAAATCCATGGATTCGTGAAAAATTCACGGGTATTTTTACCTTAAATAACGAATCTAACTAAACGTGTCCCAATACAATCCAACCCATCCTACTGTGATATTTTCTAATTTTTGTGACGGTTTCCTTTGCTAATATAACTCATCTAACCCAGAGTGATTCAACATATCGCTCTTTGGGAAGAACAACACCGTAACTCAAAATTTTGAAAAATTTACTCATCCATACTGTTGAATTCGCTCTTTCGTTCTGCGTATTTTGGTAAAACCGCCATAACTGTACCTTAAAAATTGATCGAAAAGAAGGATTCCTTTTTTTGATCAAAATTAATTCCGTAAAGCAGTTTGCAAAGTTAAAATCACTTCTCTTGAAAAATCAAAAATTTCGACTTGTGCCGTTGTTCTTCCCAATAAGCAATATGATCATAAATTTCCTACTTACCTAACAATCGTTGACTCGATAACTAGTCAACTACTGTTACTTAACAGTGGCCTAAGAACTTACGTAAACCACCGAACAACTCCGATGACGTAAAATCTTTAAAAAACAGAGCTCCAGACTGCTACCTGTAAGTTGAACTTTTAATTGCGATTCGTTTGGTCACCGTGGCCGAGTAGTTAAGAACGCGCCCTTCACGAGAAGGTATCAGCAGTTTGAATCACAGCAGTGCCCCCCGGTGATTCTCCCCGTTGGGATAAGGGAGAACTCAGCCACAATTCCCCACTCTACCCAGGTGTCGGAAATGGGTACCGGTCTGACCGGGGATAACCGTCATTGCGTCCTGGTGTTTGTTGTAAGGCTTTTGAAACACCAATGTACAAGCTGATATACACCGGGCTAGATTGCAGTCGAACTTCCTTTGTAGAAACAATTAAGAAAAATGTTCGCTGCAGCGCACTGTATCTGATTTTTGTTTGTGTAAGCGCTTCAGTGCTTCAGCGATAGCGCAAACGAACTTTTGCTTGTGAGCTTATTAGAGGTGGGATTTTGGTCCATGTAATTATTGAAAAGTAACTCACAGGAATTCTTGAAAAAGATGCAATGATAAATATATAGATGATAGTGAAAATAATCATAACTTTAGAATACGGTAGTAAATCGTAACTTCATTTTAATATTAATTTTTAGACGTACAGGCCCAATTCAAAACTTGCCAAATTATTATACTTGTTATCAGTTTCATAGAATGAAAAATACCTTACCCAATTTATATAACTCTACCTCAGCCAAAATATCTACCATGACTTTAATTTTGATCGTAACCTTAGCCAACGAATTAGCATTGTAAGCCAAGTTTCTTTTTGTTTAAATATACCAAAACTAACCTATATTTTTCCAAGCTTTCTGAAACCAGTCAAACTCAACCTCATCCTATCTTCTTTACTTCAATTCAAATGAATATAGCGATAAATCCGGCGAACGAGAAGGATAGACTTTGGCGTAAAAATTTAAGCATAGCCTCTTCCGTCTTTTTCCGTTACGTGCCCCTAAGGCGGTAATCTTACAGCAGAAAATAAGTCATAGCAGCTTTCCTAGAGCTACTATGAAGAAATAAACTGCAATAATATTCATCAAAATATCAAAGCAAAGGAATTTACGTAAAAATCTTGGTAAAATTGACTCTCTGTTGTACAGCTTGCCCTTTTAGAGTAGTGTGTGCTCAACCACGGCCTTTTATTGAAGTATGTGTTCAACCATGACTTTTTTATTGTAGCATGTGCTCAACCATTATCATTTTATTAAGGTATGTCTCCAACTACGACTCTTTAATTAAAGGATGTGCTCAACCACGGTTTTTCTATCGTAACATGTGCTCAACCACAACCGTTTTCTTGCAGCACGTGCTCAATCACAACCTATTTATTGTAGCACGTGTTCAACCTTGACCCATTTATAGAAGTACTGTATGTGCTCATCAACGTTTGAAGAGCCGCAGTAGCGGAGGTTTTCGCAAGTTTATTCCTGTTGCATCATTTAAGTCCCTCTCTCCCACACCCAAACTAATCCCAACGAAAGGCGAGGAGCTTGACCAGACCCCTACACTGAACTGTGTGATATAAATTTATAGCTGCTTTATGATTCAGAGCATTCAACTCTTCTAGCAGCGAAGAGAATGCCAGAAAATCTTGAATAACCTTATAAGATGGTGAGCTGAGCCCCTTTAGCCGAGGTCATGGGTGTGCTCAATGTCATGATATTTAGTTAATTCCAGAAAAATAGGTTCTGATTTAGGCGGTGATTTTTTTTCTCGTGTTCAATGATGAATAAGTACTGAAAAACCAGTTCTTCCTAAATATAGCAACTGAAATTTCCTACAACACAGGTTACGTACCAACTTGTTTGATGCCATCGGAAGACCTTGTACAAACTTGGTTCTCCAGATCCATTGTCTGAACGTCCTCGTTTTCCTGTTCTTGTGCCAGTGTTTCGGTGACTTGGCGATGCATTTTGTGTAGAATGCGCAGGTCCTCAAGATACTGAACCCGTCTTTGCAGCCTGACATTTTGTTCCTTGAGCTGCGCGAGCTGTTCCACGACCCTACAGAGATGACCTAAATGATCCAAACTGCTAACTTCCTCTCGAGGAGCCGGGTTCTCGAGCTCCTCTTTAAGTCGGGTCGTGCTTTCTTGCACTTGCGGTAAAGAGCACATAAAATCGAGAAATTCTTTTTCTGCTTGCAGAGCGGCCGAGAGTTCCTCTGTGGCACCACCGAGTGCTGCCATGTCGCCGAAGCTGAAAGACTCGTCAGCTTCGGCGCCCGGGCTCGGAGAGACACTTGGACAAGAGTCACTGCCATCCATCCAAGAAGAAGCCTCTCCATTTGACGGAACTGCCGGGATTAAAAGCCCTACGCTAGATACACTTTCTGGTGCATCTTCAGGTACCTTCCGCTCTTCATCGGCCTCACTTTCCGAAGTATCGTGTGAATTCGATTCTTTCGCAAGGTTCACCGCACTCGTCGATTTGGTTTGACCACGTCCTCCAGACGGAGGTTGGTCCACTTCATAAGTTGCACGGCTAGGTACGCCGTTCGGACGGTCACCACTACTAGGAGACGCCATTTCAGAGCTATATTGAGGCACTAGTCCTAAACGACACACATAGATCGGAGCGGCGCGGCCGCAGCGCAAGCACTGAAGGAAGCTTGGCAACCGTCACCCTCTAGACTGGGGTTGCCCTCTCTCTCTCGCCTCACTAAAGCAGCGTGTGTGTATTTGTATACACACACAATGTACTTGTGTACACACGCAATGTACTTGTTTATTTGTGTACACACACAATGTACTTGTGTACACACGCAATGTACTTGTGTATTTGTGTACACACACAATGTACTTGTGTATTTGTGTACACACACAATGTACTTGTGTATTTGTGTACACACACAATGTACTCAACACTAAAGCCATGGATAAAATGGGACCAGTGCTCACTGCAGGAGCAGTTAATCGAGTGTTGGTCAGCGAATTTAGAATGAACGTTTTAAGTAAATCCATGCGAAAACATTAAAATAAATAACAAATTTATCTTAAAGTTGAATTTAACTGCACAATGGAAGAAACGATGTTCCTTGATTGTCATGTTGTTTTCCCGTTTTTATTTTAATTTATTGTTAGGCTGCTACTCATAGTGTAAGAGGAAAGAGATGAACATTATTTGTTTTTATGAACCGTGAAATGCAAACCGTGAAAATAAATTTTTCTTTAATGCAAACCGTGAAAATTCACGAAGAAAAAAGGTTCCTTTTATGTCAATTCATCCATCTTATACTAGAAATTTATGAAAAACGTACCTAGTATTTTTCCTTCGGTGGACATTATCGTGGTGGCGATGACTTCGAGCAGATCATTGGAATAAACTTGATTATGAAACCAATCTAAATAAGAACGAGGAAAAAAAATTGACTCGTAGTCCAAAAGTGATGGTAACAATCACCTATGTTTGAAATTTATTTCTCATTTCTTCAAAACATCAGAGACAAAAATGAAGTGTCATGATAAAACACATGAAAAAATAGTCCAATGAATGTGATTCAGTGTTAAATTTAAATTAATTATCTAAAATTAAATTAGCAGTGAAATAGCTTGTGATGGAGCGTTTAGGAGGAGTAAATCGAAATCGTTTAAAAGGAAAAAAGAATAGACATACGAAATGTTACAAAAAAGTTAAACAAAAGTAAGATTCGTTGGTTTTTTAAAAATTTCTTAAAATAAAGGTCCTCATATCTAATGGGTGACATAATAAATGTGCCAATACCCCTCAGGGGAATACAATCATTGTATCTTTGGTAATTAGCGCTCCCATGGGAATATGTGAGGTCCCGAGTTATAGGTTACATAGGCAGGACTTCCTCTTGTTGAAATAGAATAGGTTTTCTATTTTGCTACGGACCATATATTTTGGGTCTCTTCTGTCCTGTTTTTCAGCTCCTACCACTTTCTTCGTCAACTTTTATCTTGTTTCATAGACTTTTTTCTAAACTTACTGTTTCTATGTACCTTTGCATAGATTCCGAGTTCCCCAATGACAAACTAGCTTTCGTCTCACATGGATGACTCACACCTACTTAACTGGAATCAATATGCTTGCGGCCCGGGAGGAACACCAGTACTCAAGTTGCTTTAGTGAACATCACAGAAAAAATGTACAATGAATTAGAGAAAAAATGTAACTCTCTTACACTGCTTGATCTCTCCAAAGCGTTCGACAGCGTTGAGCGTAAAAAGCTCGTGTAAAAAACATCAAACCTCAGAATAGACGCACAATGGTTTAAGAGCTACCTACTGTAACGCTCTCATGTATTGTATTTAAAAAACAAAATGTCACCTTTAGCACCAAATAACTTTGGCGTTTTTAAGGTTCAATTCTTGGCCCATTATTTTTTCTACTTTCATTAATGATCTCTCCACCATGCCAGTAAACACAAAATCTCACTGTATACTGTTGATGTTCAAATTATTGTCATGACGAGTTTGAGATCTGATTTAAGAGAAACACAAGTGAACGTTGAAAGCCTTCGAAAGAACCTGAAATCGTATGGCTAAAATGGCGTTAAATTTATAGTAAGTAAAACGCAATACGTTATTTTTGGATCAAAGAATGCGATTAGAAAATCGCCAAAACTCACGCTCACGTTTGGAGACGATATAAGCGAGCTAGTCGACAAAGTAAAAAACCTTGGTGGTTGGTTTGGCAAACACATGATTTTCAAACCACTCTTGGAAACAATATGCAACAAAATTAACAGAACCTTATAGGTTTTCATCGTATTAAGAGCACAATTGACGAAAAAACTAGATTATTGATGATTCAGTCTTTAGTACTTTCGCGTTTGGACTATTGTTGTCTAGTCGGTAGTTCATGAAACCTAATGGAATTCATTATTTATGCTTTCCGCAATCAGAGCGGGATTTTGGTTCGGAAGGAATGCAGAAAGCGTGCTGTCATCGGCAAAAAGTATGAATTTGAAAAATGATGTTGAGTTAAAATCATAGATAAAAATTAGAAATAGGAGAGACCCAAGGACAGATCCTTGTGGAACTCCATGGCTAATTGCCTGTGGGTGCGATTTCGCATCGTCAATAATAGCGTATTGCTTCCGATTTGTTAAGTATGAACTGAACCAATCATGGGCAACCCCTCGAATGCCATAACAGTGTAGTTTTGAGAGTAATATGTTATGGTCCACACAATCGAATGCTTTTCGAAAGTCAAGAAATGCTGAAAAGACAGGCTTTCCTTCGTCTACATATATTAGAATAAAGGTATTGTAAATGATTTAAATGCCTGTGTTGTTGGTTTTTTATAGTGAAAACCGTATTGTTTATCATAAAGAAATGATTTTTGTTCAAAATTAGAGTACACTTTTTATACACAATTTTCTCGAATACTTTGCTAATAATTGGTAGCACGGAGATGGGTCGATAATTGTTTACACAGGTTTTTTCACCATTTTTAAAGATAGGGGTTGCTCTAGCACTTTGAGGGAGTTCGGGAAAGTGCCTAGGAAGAGAGACTGGTTAATAACATTGGATATGAACGGGGCTACAATATCAGCAATAACTTTAAGTACTCTAGTCGAAAACGTTTGTAACCTACTCGATTTTTTCAGGTTGTTTATGCACGCAATTACATCGAAAGAATTGGGTAGGCGTAAAGAAAAAGGAGTTGTGATCACGAACATGATCCAGATATTCCAGGTGATTAGTAGGTTCACTTGGAATACCATTAGCTATAGTTTCCCCTACGTTTACGATGAAATTGTTAAAAAGATTAGCAATCTCTTTCTTCTCATGGTATTTTGCATTATCTTGATCAACATACTCAATTTTCTTTTTATCGGCGTTGTTCGGTTTATAGCAAGAGTTAAAGGAGGCGCCAAGTCTTTTTAACGTCAGCTTTAAATTGAGTAAACTTGAGCGTAAAGTAGCTATTTTTTGATGTCCTTATCTGGTTTGTCACCTAGTTTCTGAATCTTCTATACATTTCTCTAGATATTCGCTTTCGCAAAGGAGGGCTAGGTGCGCTTGACGTTTCTTTATATCTATCACGATGTCTTCAGTAATCCAGGGCTTTTGTTAATATTTCGGTGTAACTGAACGAGTTACAATTGGGCAATACTGATTATATGCGGTCATTATAGTTTCAGTCAACTTTACTACTGCTTCATCAATGCTCGTTGCATTATTGTTTTGTTGAGAGATGTGCAATGTTGGCATTAATTCTTTTAGAACGGTGCGCATTTCTTCTAGATTTCACTTAACGATATGAGTAAGTTTCAGTCCGTGGCTTGGTGCAAGCATAATTGACATTTTTCTTAATAAGAAAAATTGGAAAATAATCTGATAAATCAGAAGTAATTATTCAAGCAAGAAAATCAGTTGGGTTGAGACTAAAATAAGTGGGTTTAAGTAATTCTGCGTCTAAAACTAAGAGGTCGACATTCGAAACAATCTTATCGATCTCATGTCCCAACTAGTATGCCAAATAACGAGCTCGGAGAAAATATTTTAACCCACCACAAACTGACGATATTTCCAACACAGATAAAACTGGCACAAAAGAGTTCACCGAAGTCAGACACATGAAAACGATTGTTACATAAAAAACTAAAATATTTTACCACATAATTGGAGCAATTTGCGAAATTAACTGCCAAAACAATGTTGTCGTAATATACTCACGAGGCTAACAATGACATTATGTGATCGATTTGAATAACCATTTGAGTGTTCACGTTTTTTCTTCCCTTCTAACAAATAACGAACATATTTGTCACATTGCTCGCAGTTGATTCAACCACTTCCATACCCAATAGAATGCTTTTTGTTTTGCTTCCTGAAATTGGATAGACGAAATTTTATATTAAGAAGTATTTAAAATCCAAGATGTTAACTTTTCTTATGCACTTTACTGAAATATTTAATTTTTCATCTCTGATCTTCGGAGAGTAAAATGTTTTATAGTATGTACGACAGCTCTTTCTCTTAAATAACTCTAAGAAATATTTTCCACCAGCAATATTAGATAGAAAATCAGAATCTTTTTTTGTTACGAGGTGTAGCAACTTCCCCGAGCTGGTCACTAAGTACGCACTTGTTCAAACATATGCACAAAACAAAATTTCAAATTTCCGACAAATCAATTTCTTAGTTTTAGACGCAAAATCACTCGCTTCCACCCACTATACGTGTGACAATACTAATGACTAGATCGGAAGCCTTTGCTCTTACGTAAATGTAAAAGGAAACTATCATCCAAAGCATTTCAAAAGTGTGTTAACAGTATTTGTAACCTTTCAGTCCCAATATCTTGAGTGAAATATCCAAAAGAATAGATTACTATTTCTGTTTATCTCAATTAAATATTCAAACCCTGACAGCCATTGTCTACTTCTTACAGATTGTCCATCAATTTAGGACCTTTACGTTAAGAAAAATTTAAAATCAAATTAGATGTGTTGCATTTCATGCATCAACATTTTTTGGATCTAATCGGATTTTCTTGAGGTTTTCTTTTTGAATAATCTTTTAAAATGCAGACATTTTAAAGTCAGAATACAACAACGATTGCCTCCCAGTTGTACCGAATAAACATATGCCTAAGCAATTATAGTAGCTGGTACATTTGCCCTGACTTATTAGAGGGTCAAGGTTATGGAGTTACGTTATACAAATGAGGGGGTAGGAAGGAGGCTTGACAGAATATATTAGGCGTTTTCGGTCTACTCCCTCCTACTTGATATTGTTCTGACACTGGGGTAAATGATTGGTGTTGGTGCATCCACATACGTTTATTTGGGAGTTCATAGGTGTTCAGAGTATTGGTTTCGAGAGGAGGAACAAGAGATTCCGAGAGGTGAAATTCAGACGAAACAGGCGAAACAAGGGTGAAACCTGGTGAGCAAAAACATAAGTAATGCGTTTGATGGATGGCAACACTACCAATACGAAAACCAATGGCTCACCAGTGAAATGAACTAATCGAAGAAACGAAATGTAAAATGAATTAACAAATCTGACTCCGTAATTAGGACAAAGATCATTTAGGCTAATCAAAAACAAGATGTGATTCAACGTAGTTATAAGTTTCATGAGGTACATAAAAGGAAATGTCCAGCTTGAGCATTATTTAGTAAAATAGATATCGCTCCTTGGACATCTCTTGCTCCAAAATACATTCAATCTCATTACGCAAGATTAAGATTAATTTGGTAACAACAATAATATCGTTCATCGGCATAAAATTACAATGTGGAAATTTAGCTCACTGACAATGAACATCATTTATCTACATAACATCTTTAAGAACCGATTTTCAAGTTCTGTCCAATCACATAATTCAAAAGTATGCGAGAACATAACTTACCCAGGCAATCTTCGGCGTAGGACACTAATAAGAACGCTTTTGCTGGAAGGAGCTGTGGTTGAGTAGGCTGCAAATGTCGTTGAGACCTTTATATAGGGATGAAGGACCAGATATGGGTTTTCACCGGATATGGGGCATAGATAAATGTGAGGTGTAACCAAATGTAGGGGCATTACCGGATGCGGGACATCACCGGGTGTGGGGGCGAAATATTGCCGGATGGGCAGAAAGAATTTTGGATTTTAAAGTTAATAATTTATCCCAAAAAAATAATGAGCTTTATTTTTGGGCTCCACACAAACAGAGCCGGCATTTTATCAAGAGATGCTCACTTGAATGGGACGTTCGAAACAAGTTCTCATAACGAAGTGTTCCAGTAGCCGGGCGGTAATAGCGCGATGACATAATTCGGTAGGGCCAAGCACATTGAATAGAGACGTGCAGCCCTGATCGAGGATGATAGTAGTCTGACGTGGCAGGGCAATGGCACGCAATAGTTGTCCTAATCTCGTTTCTCCCGCAGCCGAAGAGATGATTTCAGGCTCGGGAATCGTTCGAGCAGTAATTAGTATTTTACTTTAAGGCTCGATCGACCGTGGAGATAGAAATTTCCAGTACCATAGCACTGTTTGTTTTACTGTATTTCTATTTAATCTCCCAATAACTGCATTCTTTCAGCTGTTAGAATGAGTCAAGAAAATTAGTTGGCAGAGGCTCTTTACTTAAAGGAGTTTAATATAGGAAACAACCTGCATATTGTCTCACACGACAAAGCTATGGCTGGAATCTCGACACAGTCAAGCCATAACTAATTAGGCAGAAATTACCTGTAGGCAGAAATAGGAGTTTTGGCTGGGCTTTTTCTTTCTCACAAAGAGAAGAAACACCATATGGTGAGGAGTTTTGAACCCTCCATACGAAGTGCAAGTATTCATCGTCAATACCATGATGACCGTGTGATAGTAAGAGGGTTAGCTCACAAAACTAACACTATTATCATTAGAACAATTTAGTGAAATTCGTTGGTGAATAAATTTAAGATACAAGATTTTTGTGACGTAAAAGAATTTAGACCCAGGAAGGAAAAACATGGTTCATCACACGTTAACAAACAAAAAAGTTCAATGAACGTCAGTCATCCAAATATTTTTATTGAATTCAAAGAATTTGGCATTTTGCTCCTATAAACACTAAAATCATAGAGATTCTTAAAAAGCATGAATAGTTTTGTAGAACAGGGAATTATTTTATGGTCACCGTGGCAGAATGGTCAAGAACGCATGCCCTTCAAGGTAAGGTGTCGGCAGTTCGAATCCCGGCAGTGGCGCCCGGTGGTTCTCCCTGTAGGGATAAGGGAGAACCTATCCACAATTCCCCACTCTACCCAGGTGTCGGAAATGGGTACCAGGTTGACCGAGGGTTACCGTCATTGCGTCCTGGTGTTATTATAAGGAATTGAAAAAGCAGTGTATAAGATGATATGTATCAAGTTTGATTAGAATAAATTATCCCTTCTTTCTTTTATTTTCCACAGTATTGCACACAAGTGGTTTAGTTTTCCTTCGTAGTCCGCAGGTGAGGAATGTGACGTTAATATCGCGAGAACAATTAGATAAGTTGTCTTCCTTCCTGAAATTTAGGAAGATTATTTCCACAACATTTCTAAGTAAATTAAATTTTATCTTAGCTTCAGTAAGTTTTTATACGCATCAAACATTTTTGCGATAGTTGGAAAGAATAAATAATGTATTCTGTAGGAAAATGTATTTGGGATCGTGGTATAAATGTCATGGTTAATTATAACATTCACAAGTGCTTGCCTACGTGTATCAGTCCATGTTACATACATCACATTTTACTAAGTGTTTGTGTGACAGCTTTATATTATACCTATGATGAAATTGTGATTAGCCTGTGTAGTTTAAAATTTTAAACAAATTCATGTGCATTAATGCTGGTTCAATAATGTCTTCTGAAATTCTGAGCTATCTATCTAACCTAATAACATCCATTGTGTGTTTATTTATAGATTTATTTAAATATTTGTTTGGTGTTTGCTTCTTCAGAAACATAGGATGTCTGGGCTTGCGGTATCATAGATACCGAATTCCTCAGTGTAATTTTAAAAGATGGCCTTTACATGCATTAACATGTATGACATTTTATCAGGATATGTTCCTCTAGGATAGGTTCGGTGAGATTAGGATAGGATAGATTAGCAGACGTTAGGAAATAATGGCAGAACTTTTTCACTGGTCCAGCTTGCTTAACATTGACATTGTCCGAGGAATTGGTCTATATTGAGTTTAATGCGCTCACGAAATTTAAAAATTTGATTCTGAAGAATCAATAAAGTAACACGTTTAAAAAACGTTTATACGAATGACATTTTACTTGCCGATGCGTAATTTTTAACTTATTCAACTTTGAAGTTATGAGGACGTCATCTATAAAAGTGAAAGAACGGGTACGTAAATATGCTGCAATATGGTATTAAGGTAAGGATGGGTAAGCTTGGGTTAGTTAAATAAACTAACCTAAAGTAGCTTAACTTAACTTAGCCAAACCAATGATTTTTTCCTGCCAAAAAAGTGGGCGTGTTCCAACAATGTGGCGACTGCGCAACCAAATAAATAATGGTATTCCTACCTGAACGTAATTAATGTCGTGTCTTGAAAATTATGCATTAGGCTGCAAAATGTCATTTGTGTGAAACATCTTTAAATGTGTTCTACCGATTCTTGGAAACAAAATTTCTAAATCCCGTGAGCGCATTGAACTTAATATTGACGAATGAATTTCCATAGGTTTTGCTACTACCTAACAATACCCATGGTTTATTTGTTTGGAGTCTGCTTCTTTCATTTCTCTGTCATGCTCATAAAGATAGCCAATATGGCCGTATCTGTGATACGTGTTTTACCAGTGCGCAAGTACAGTAATATGTTTTATCTCGGGTACTGTTAGGATGAATATGTTTATTAGTCATCCTCGTCTGGAAAGTTTGTTCAAGAAAGGTATTGAATCCCATCATTTTTGGCAGGCCGTGCGCACTAGTATAGTATAGTATACACAATAAAGTATATGAGGTCAAGTGTTTGAAGAAAAATATATAATAAAGATAGGGCAACCATGTTTTATAAGTAAATAGTAATTTGGCAAAACTTGTTACAAATGTATTGCTTCTTTATGCCAGTCATTCTACATCTCAAGTTACAGTAAGAATATTGTATGGCTTATTATTCCTGCTGTTACATTCAGTTAGCCAAGTCTGATACTAAATTTTAAGAAGTTCATTTTCAAAATAACCTAGTTTAATATACTTTGTTGCCATTTCTAATGCTGGCTAGTTGTTTTCTAGGATACTGTTTGAAATTTGAGATGGCTAACATTTTTTAAGAAGTTCTGAATGACAATCTCAGTTCAGTAAAAAGACATTCACTTAATCTTAAGTTAGTGCTGAAAAAAACTAGTCTTGCTTACTGATAAGTATGAGTAAATGATTTTGCATTTATATGATTTAAATTTTTTACCATAGTATTTTGAATCTTCATAAGTAGCAAAATGATTATAGTAAAAAGAGATTTCAGGGCAAACTGCATTTGTACTAGGTTTTAAAAGTTTTAATGATCATTCTCATAATTTTTTGCAATTTATTCTCAATCAAACTATTGTTAAGAAACTGAGGTGCTTCATGACTAAATAAATTAAAATACCATACCTTTACCCCTCAGGAGAATACAACTA
The DNA here is from genome assembly GCA_014220935.1 of Platorchestia sp. MABIK. NCBI lineage: Eukaryota > Metazoa > Arthropoda > Malacostraca > Amphipoda > Talitridae > Platorchestia > Platorchestia sp. MABIK. The sequence goes on along the minus strand of JACJUY010000731.1, from coordinate 27,086 downwards.
TTGTATCTATGAGAATTAGCACTCCCAGGGGGAAAATGTGAGGGCCTGGGCTGAGAGTTAGGTAGGCCTGCTTTTTGTTGAAATAAAAAATTTTTTGTTACATTTAGGACCACCTTTTTTCGGTTCACTGCTGTCCTGTTTTTCCGCACCTCTGACTTCTTCAACTTATATCTTATTTCATGAACTTCTTTCTTAACTTACTGTTTCTATGCCCTTTCTGCATAGATTCCCCATTCTCTTTTCTCCATGCTAAATGGTGCTTTTCTCCTTCCTTTTTTCAATAGTCTCTTTTTTTGTAGCGGTTAGGGAGGCTTAACCCGTTAACTGTGATGGGTTAAATCGAAGTTTAAGATTCAATTCAAATTTAAAGGTAATTGTGGTAATAAACTTTGAAAATAGCAAACATTACCTGGATCTGGCGTTTATTTAGCTTTCAGTAGGTATTAATAAAAAATGAGTTAGTGACTGCAGGTGGGTCAGCAGCACTATGAAAATCACCTAAGGGACCCACCGGTGGGTCCCTTTGCAGGGAATGGGAGAAACTAACTTATAATCTTATAATCTCTTATACCATACCTTAGCAGTTCAAGGAACAAAATAATTTTTAGCATTTGCACTACCATTATATTTAGCTAAAAATTTCTACCATGGAAATCTTTAGAATGTACACAGAATAAAACATTATAAAGGTCTAAATGATGATTGTAAATATCAAATTTTGCTGTAGAAAGTTGTCTGCATTGTTATAGAAAATGTTTATGTCTATTATTCTGCCATACATAAAGTTCTTAATACGTACAGAAATTTATACCTTATTTTAAATTTTTGTATATGCTTTTGGTAGTATAACTATTTTTTCAATATTTATTTTTTTTTTTCATATTGTAGCAAGTTTATATATTTGTATATTATTGATGAAATAATTAAATTGAAGGCATTGCTTTAAATAAACATAGCTCTTATTATAACTTTTATATCATTTATGCTCTCTACTAACTGTGAGTTTTTTGTGAGGAAATTTAATTTTTGATTATTTCCCATAGCATCTAGATCACTCAAGCAACCATGGCCCGTAAAAGGGAAGAGACGTCTGGCACAAAACACGGCAACCAGCAGCAGGCTGGTGGTGGAGCAACCGGTGGAACAAAACATGGGTATGCAAATTCTACTTATTATGTGATTTGTTATGTTAATGATTTTAACTGATGGTGTTGAGGTTTTATTTAATTACATATTTAGTTAATAATTTTAAAATATGCTATTAAGGGTTTTATTCTCCAATGGACACTTGAGCAGCATCACTATTATAAAAGGAGCCGCGTCCGTCTGTCTGTGTGTCCCACCCACCAGCCGAAAGTTTGTGATAAGCATATCTGTGATACAAGCTTCATCAACTCCCACAATTACTTTTGGTACATTAACCCAGCAGATTCAGAGCCGGAATGAACATCACGTGTATTGGTAGGTTAGATTAGGTTGTATAGAATCTCAGCAGTTGAGACTGAGGAAAGTCTAGGAAAGATATAAAATAGCATAGAATATCGTGGGAAAGCCATGTCAAAGCTCAGTTGGTCTGCCACTGTATCACGTTGTCAAGGAAGCTCAATGACTATTTTTGATAGGAGTTTCACCAGTGCACAAGATTAAAAATATTTTAATCACGGGTTCTGTTGGGTTGCATATGTTTGTTTTTGATCCACATCTGAAGTATATTTTCTAGGAAATTATCGATTCCAGTCATTTATGATAGATTGTGTACACCAAAAAACAACTACACCTCAACCTTCTTGCAGCGTAGCCACATCTCCTCCCCCCCTTTTAATAAACCAGGGGTGTAATAGTAATAATAATAGAAAACTGATCATGAATTTCTTCAGTAGATCAAGAGAGTTTAGCTGCACTTTTTGTCAATTATGACATTGCCAAATCTTGAATAAATAGAAGAGAAGGTACTGCTTACGAGTCATATTATGTGAATATTATGTAAAAAAGCTTTTTTTGAGTAGGTGTTTTCAGTTTTGGTTGGAAGTGTTGATTGTAGAATAACATTTGGTTCTGACTAACAAATTGCAAGATGGTTTGACTGTGTTGGGTCTGTTCATGTATAACAACTAGTAATGTATAGAGTACCCTAATACTAGGTTGTGTTAAAATTAAACCATTTCTTTGGTTAATTACTTCTGAACTATTTTTACACTTTTTCATATTTTTCAGCTTTCGTTTAGTTATTAAGTTCACAATCTTTTTACTTTCCTCATCAGCTTGGCTAGATTAGAGGTATTCATATACATTGATAGCCATGCAAATAAGCTATTTAGCACATTTTTTGGTGGTTGTAAAGTTGAAAGGTTGCAAGTCACGCAGGTCATAAGCGAGAAACTATCTGTATTCCCAGAATAATACAAGGGGTCTTTCACAAAATCCCATTCAGAATTTCTTGCTGCAAATTTTTATTTCATTCTGGCTCTCATTTTGTCAGGTATTATTCTTAATTATAAAATTTACTTTTGTTCATTTGGCATACATTCATTTGGTATAAATTCAAGAATTTCTGTCTTTGCTCTGCTGTTAAATTTGATAAAACATTTACATTTACAAATTCTAGGATGAGATATGTTCAAAGCAAGACTTACATGAAACTGACCTAAAAATTTTGTTCTAACAAAGAAGGGCCAAAAATATGACAGAGCATGTTAAAAAATGGAGAGTAGCTGAAATAAATTAGGAAGGAATTGCAGTTGCTATTGCTGAATATTTTGAACTTTTTATTAATTCAGTTCAACTTCAGCACACAATGTAAATCTTATGTGGTGTGGCCTTACATTTCATGTTATGCATGACAACATGAGAGACTGTGCCTTGTTTTCTGTTGTAAGTTGCATTAATAAGATAGGAACAACTATGTTGCCTAAAATTTTGCGCGCCGTATGATGTGATGTTCAGGGGATCTCATTAAAAATGCCACAATGTTTTCACTGCTGCACTGTGTTTTTCTTTTGTTAAATTTTGCTTTGCATATAAAGTGATTTTATTGAATGATTTTTTGAATCTGCCAAAAAGATTTTTGAACCAAAATTTACAAACTATAATATTCAAATTTACCTTATTGCATTTATTTTTAATATCAGTGTTTTTTGTCCATATAAAAATAAAGCATACGCTGAACAGGAGCAGCAGCAGCAGTGGCAACAGCGGTGGAAGCGTCAATGCCAAGGGCAGCAACACGTCACACAGCCCCATGCCTGTGTACGCGTCTCTCAAGCAGCAGCTCGCAACCTTAGGGCTTGCCATGAGGGAGATCCCTGGAGATGGGTGAGCCTGTGTACTTCTTAAAGATGCAGTTAATCCTGCATTTTTTAGGCTTCCACTGACTTCTCAAAAATGCGGGATCCTGTATTTTTATTTTTCCATGCCTTTCTCAAAAATGCAGGCTCCTGTACTTTTAGGCTTCCACAGCCTTCTGGAAAATGTAGGATTGAGTGCCACAGTCTGCACAATGGAGGAAGGAATAGAAAACTTGTGCCTTGAATTTCTTGGCTAGTCAATGAAGTGCTGAAGGAATTAAACTCACACGGAGGAAGTTGAGGGAGATGACCAAAAATAAGAAGTTTTTGAAATGCAAGGAAATGTTGAAAGGAGAGTCTCCTGAGGCATAAGTATTGGATTAACTTTTTGATATAATTTTATCAGACTTGAATGTTGAAATGAAGTTGAGTGTTATTTGTCTAGTTAGATTTCGGCCAGTAAATTTAGGTTTCTTGGATTAGAAGGCTTTTGCATCTGGAGCTGAATTCCATTTTCTTCCTCTATTAATTAATAAATGATATCTCAATTTGCTCTCCATTTTTGTTATATTGCAAAAATAAATGAATGTTTCACACTATACTCAATACACTCAAATGCTTGAAATGAAAGCCATAGCCAATTTGAGTGAGACAATCATCAACATTTTTTATCAAGAGAGACATGAAACATACATTTGCTCGTATCTAATTCTGGAAGTTTTTCTGGGGATAGTTGAAGAACTTACACTGAAGCTACCTTGTGTTATAATTTACAATTTAAGGTCACTCACTTCATTTTGAATGATATGATTTTGTATTGCTGCAGGCTAACACCACCAGTTGATACCCATTTCCATTCACTGATAGTATCAGGAATGAATCTTTCTAAAGCTTTAATATAATTTTGCAACTACTGTTTTGTGTTGAAAAATAACTGTATAAATGCATCAATTGCTCTCAAACAAGTGTTACTGGTTGATTTTGGTTGTTGATTATTGGATGCTTTCAGTTTTTAAGTGTTTTGGCAAAGTCCCATAGACTAGCCCCCAATTTTCATTGAAAATCAACTACATTCCCTGAGATGACGTTGGTATACCTCATTTGTTTGTGCTTGAAAAATGTTTCAAGATGATATTTACACAAATCATATTTGTCTATATTATTTTTCTTGTTATATTTTATTCTGAGGCTTCTCTGATTCACTTCCTATGTACTCAGCTTGAAATTATAACTTTGTTTTTCCATGTTCAGTTCATACATTTCAAAGTTCAGAAAATTGAATCATGGATTCAAGTCCAGTTAATTTAAGTGCATGCGGTTATTTGTCTTACAAAGCCTGAAAAAGGTGTGCAAAACCTCAACAGTTATGAATCACTTCCCCTTCAAAATTCATTTTTCATCATTTTTATGTGTATGATGCAAACAAAGGAAGGATATGAGAACAGCTTTCCCTTGATAATCAAAACCTTTCTATCAGCCTTAATAAAAAATTGAGAAATTAAGTATGAGAAAAACTAAATGTGCTCACGCTGACCTTACTCATGGTTTTCAGGAACTGCTTGTTTGGGGCACTCGCAGACCAGGTGGACGGGAGCAGAGCTACACACTTCAAGCATCGCAAAGAAATTGTCACCTACATGAACGATAACAGGATGCATTTTGAACCCTTTGTTGAGGATGACGTCTCCTTCCATGACCACTGTGAGCTTGCCGGGATTTTGGAGCCCATGATTTCTTGCTCAAAAAGTAGTCCTATGATGTCAATTTATTTGATTTTATTTTATTTCAGTATTACTGTTCAGAAATTCAATAGTCTCATCAGCCAATGCTTATTAGTTTTTCTTGTGTTTCCAGTAGAATATTGTGTAATAGTCTTGGTTTAGTTTAGCTTTTAAATGTTTGTGTAAATGATGGTTCTAACACCAAATTGTCACTTGATTTCTTACTTGAATTTAGCAATTGGTGTTTTACTGAGACCGTGGAGTTCAGCCTGTGCTAATATTTATACAAATCATTATTTAATAAAAAAAAAGAAAGAAAAAGAAAAACAGTTTATTTCCAATAGAGATGGTACAAAAGTACCATCATTGGTTTTTAAATATCTTAAAGTTAATACACTTAGATGATACACACACGAGTATTGTAATACCCATGTCACTAGTCGAAAAGTGATTGAGGGCAATGTACTCCTAATCTTGCTTAAAGAACAATTTGCACTCATCATGCCATGGATGAATCTGTATAATAGGCATTTTTACCTTTAGTTTCAACATTAGAGTTAGTAAAGACATTACAAAAAACTATTTATAAGAATTTAAGCACCATAGTTGCATGCAATTTTTTGAGTTCAAATGAAAATGTTTGCTGTATATTGACTTTAACTGCTATAATAAAAATTTCCGGATTACTTAGCCCTAAATTCTAGCCCACTTTCGAGTTTTTCAGTTGATTCACTCAGAAATAATAGCCTGTATTTGTTAGTCATTACTTGTTGAAGATTTTAATTCTGAGGAACTGCACATTTTAAAGGGCTCTTAATTACTGCCATGTTCCTGTTTAAGTTATAGAGCATTTAAGAGCATCAACTTACATCACATGACCTCTTTGCATCGACCATCACAGTGCGCCGGTTATCTGAGGGGGGCACTTTTGGAGGCAACGAGTGCATCGTGGCCTTCGCTCGCCTCCATAATGTGATGGTTGTCATCCACCAGCTCAACACTGCCCTCTGGACTGTGAGTATTTCAGACACTTAGTCCCAAGTATCTTGAAACCGTGAATGTCAGAATCCTTGTTTCTCAGACTCTTGGGGCTCTTAGTCTCTTGGGACCGTGAGTGTCAGAATCCTTAGGAGAATCTGATACTTTAGTCCCTTAGTCTCATGGTGCAATGAGTGTCTCCAACCCATTGGACCTTCAGTCACTTGGTCCCTTTGACTGTGAATGTCTCAGCCTTAGACTGTGCCTTTGATTTTTTGGATCAATAATAGTTATAGTTCATGTTCAACGTTGCGGAAAATTGAATAGAAATAGTAAAGCTTTGTATTTTAAGCCTCTTCTTGAATAACGTGGTCCCTTGGTATTGGTATGTATGTGTCATTAGGGGGCAATTGTGGTCCATTGAATTGAAAGAGAAAAAAATGTGCAGCAATAAGATGGAAACGTGCCTAACTGTAGCGTGGGCAACAACGCTTTTAGTTGTCTTTCTTTACTGTTAGAGAAGCTAGTGTTCCTTTTATCGAAATAGAAAAAACGAAATCGAGAATTGATTCTAAATCGAGAGCATGTACAAAGTATCCCAAAAAATGTACTCATCCTTGGACTGACGATGACTCGGGAATTTTTCTTTTTATTTCAGGTGGCACTAAGTTTTATTTTCTGATGCTCTATTTTTTTAATTCAATGTCCTTTTCTCTATCTAACTTATTTAAATTGTACCTTTCGATAAACACCTACATCAAAATGAAATGTATTAGAACTCGGCAGTCAAAGACTGAGTAAATACTTTTGGAACACCACGTGATAATACCAAAAGGAATTGAAACTATCAGTATCAATTGAAAACGGGAAAATATGCATTTTTCGGAGCTGACAATGTTCCATCGCATTACTACAGTACTGTTGCTGTTCTTCCACTCAACTCTGTTAAGATCTTCTCATGAGTAGGTTTGTAACATTTACTTTAAATTTTCATTGTTATCTAATCTAAGAAAAATTCTAATTTTGCTCTCTCATGTTTAACTTTAAGTGATTTAAATGCTAACTGATCTATAGGTACTTCATTGTATTATGCTGTGTTAATTCTTTATCCTAACTATGTGTATTTGTCATACGTAATTGTGAACTATGTTATCCTTGCCTCACTTTGCTGAAGCTTTTGTTTCAAATTGTTTAGTCTACTACTTTAATTTACTATGCTAAATTACACATCATGTTTCACGTTATGTTTTTTTCTCCGGTTCACCTATCTAAGCATAAACGCCAGCTGTTGGAGTTGCAGAGGTTCATAGATATCCCCCCTGCAATAGCTTCTCACCACAGCAAATTCATGCATTGCTTTAAGGAGAATGATGAACTAGGATTGTTCATTTATGGCACCAAACTTAATGCCAGCTGTTGGAGTTGCATGAGGATCACTGAGCTTCACCCGTTCCCCAGATAAGCGGTAACGAGAGCAGCGAAGTAGACCCCAACGTGTACGAGGTGCACATCTCCTACCACAACGGCGACCACTACAACAGCGTCCGCAGACTGGGTGACTGCAGCAACAACCCAGCCAACATCCGAATGGCGGTCCGTCATCTCGTGCAGCGCACTTGAAATTTTTGTACCTGTGGTTTCTTATAAGCAATTCTGCCCCTTCTGAGGGATAGAACTATTGTTTCTATGGGAATTTGCACTCCCAGAGGGAATATGTGAGGTCCCGAGTTAAAGGTTAGGTAGGCCTTGTTTTTGTTGAAATAGAATAAGTTTAAGTTTTTTGTTGTCTAACGGACCATCTTTTTTTGGTTCACTGCAGTCCTGTATTTCAACAACTACTTCTTTTTTCTTCAACTTTTACCTTTTTCCATGAATTTCTTTCTCAACTTACTGCTTCTATGCACCTTGTGCATAGATTCCGCGTTCCCTCGACTCCATACTAAGTGGTGACTTCCTCTCCTTGTTATGCATTTGTTACGGTTAGGGAGGCTTGAACTAACATGTAACTGATGAGCGGTTCTTTAGAGTGTATTAATTATTATTTTTTTAACTTTTTGCGGTCATCTTAGATCCAGTGAGGTTAGGTTGCGAGTAGCTTTCATTAGAGGACACGTGGGTGACGGGATCATCGGCAGTTGTGTTCTGCTCTACGCAATCATTCTGTGTGATTTCATTTACTTTTTTTACAGTCTTATTTTCTAATATTGGCATAAAAATTTGGAAAAGAAATTTGGTATCCATGTACGTTGAAATTTTATGATTGTTGAGTTCAACGAGGTGTCAATCATTGAGATTTGTCAGTGATTTCTTTTATCTTTCTCATCAAAAACGAATGAAAAAAGGCCTTTAAAAAAAAAGGCCTCTTCGAAACGCGCCTTAATTCAGTGTTGGTTTCCATTTTATCTTATTCCAAAGAAGAGAGAACTGAAAAACCATTCCTACAGGCCTAAAAATAATAATACCCGGTGTCCCATAGAGGAAAATGACTGGAATTTTTTATTTCAAGAGCTGTTAATGTGACTAGCAGCTATACTTGTTTATTCCGTCGCAAGGTAAAGGTATGAAATGTTACAGAAAATAATCAGGGTATAAATAGTATTAACACATTTCCTGCAAAATGACCCACCGGTGGTGACTTAGGTGATTTTCATAGTTGCTGCTGACCCACCTGCAGTCACTATCTCATTTTTTATTAATGCTTAATGAAAGCTAAATGAAGGCCTGATACCCCTCAGGGGGATACAAATATTGTATCTATGGGAATTGGCGCTCCCAGGGGGACTATGTGAGGGCTCGAGCTAAAGGTTAGGTAGGCTTCCTTTTTGTTGAAATAAAATAGGTTTTTGTTCTGTTACGGACCATCTTTTTTCGGTTCACTGCTGTCCAGTTTTTTCAACACCTACTACTTTCTTCTTCAACTTTGATCTTGTTTCATAAACTTCTTTCTCATCTTACTGTTTCTATGCCCTTTCTGCATAGATTCCACGTTCCCTAAACTCCATACTAAATGGGGCCTTCCTCTTTCCTCTCTTTGGATCGCCTTTGTAGCGGATAGGGAGGCTTAAACTAACTAATAATCTAATCTGAAGGCCTGATCCAGTTAATGTTTACTATTTTCAAAGTTTATTGCCACAATTGACCTGAAATTTGAATTTAATAGTAAACTTCAGTTTAACCCATCGCAGTTAATGTATTAAATACCAACAGTTGCTGGGTACGAGTGGCAAGCAGCAGCAGGGCGGCCAAAGAGTAGAGCTGAGGGACCTTGAAGCGCGTCTCATGGACTGCACAGGTAGGCGCCCTATGTTGGACTTCCTTCAGGAGGGTATAGCTATTGTGTCTCATGGACTGCACAGGTAGGTGCCCTATGCTGGACTTCCCTCAGGAGGGTACAGCTATTGTGTCTCATGGACTGCACAGGTATGCACCCTATGTTGGACTTCCCTCAGGAGGGAACAGCTATTGTGTCTCATGGACTGCACAGGTATGCACCCTATGTTGGACTTCCCTCAGGAGGGAACAGCTATTGTGTCTCATGGACTGCACAGGTAGGCGCCCTATGTTGGACTTCCCTCAGGAGGGAGCAGCTATTGTGTCTCATGGACTGCCCAGGCAGGCGCCCTATGTTGGACTTCCCTCAGGAGGATGCAACGATTGTATCTACGCAAATATGCGTGGTCCTGGGCTGAAAATTTGGTAGGTGTTCTTTTTGTTGAGGTGGAATAGTTTTTTTTACTGTTGTTTTTTTAAGGATTCCTTTTTTTCATGGTTCCCTAGTGTCTTGTTTTTGATGACGTATTACCTGCTTCTTCAATTTTTATCTTGTTTCATAAACTTTCTTAGTAACTCACTATTTCTATGCGAAGAGGAAATGTGTAAGAATGCACCTTGTGTTTAGATTCTGCGTTCCCTTTAATACCATACCAAGTGGTGCCTTCATCCTTCCTCTCCCTGGAACCCATTTGTTGTGGTTGGGGAGACTTGAACTAACTTATAATCTAACCTTCACTGCACAAGTGTTTCCTCTTAGCTTGTTTGGTCCAAGCCTTACTAAATATGATAATCCAAAGGACCAGGCTTCATTTGTTACTATGCCGTTCAATGTTAGGGAAACCATTTCTATTTTTTTCAGTTTTCCTCTCCCACAGTGAGACAGAGTGTGGTAGTATACGAAGGCCATTGCCAGACTACAGTGAGGACAAATGATGGGCGACACTCAGTCTCTACTCGTTACGACCTTTAGCTTGTTGTCTCTATAAGCCTACCGCTCACTTCTTTACAGACATAGGGATGCTTTATTGTCTTCGAATGGGAATGATGGTCTGAGGTTTTTATTGGTTGATCGTTTGATATGAAGTAGCTCAAGTGGGCAGAGCTAGCAGAGACAGTAATAAATATTTAGTTTCTAACATTTGTTTCAAGTATGATATAGTAATGCAGGGAGTAGGCACATCTCTTGCACTGCAACATTTAAAGGGCCTGAATGTTATTGATGTGCTGTCTCAAGGCATTGAATGTCCGTAGGTTATGTATTGAACTTTGACAGATTCTCATTAGCGCTTCCGGGAGGAGAAGGTGAGGGTCCGAGCTCAGAGTTAGGTAGGCCTTCTTTTTGTTGAAATAAAATGTTTTTGTTATGTTAAGGATCACCTTTTTTTCGGTTCACTGCTGTCCTGTTTTTCAGCACTTACTACTTTCTTCTTCAACTTTGATATTGTTTCATGAACTTCTTTCTCAACTTACTGTTTCTATGCCTTTCTGCATAAATACCGCATTCCCTTAACTTCATACTAAATGGTGCCTTTCTTCTTCCTTTCCTCTGGATCGCATTTGTTGGGGATAGGGAGGCTTAAACTAACCAATAATCTAATCTGGCAGATCCTCAACATTTTTTTTACCACAAATCTGTGTACAGAATGTCAAGCTGATTTTACAGGTGCTGCTTTCACTGTTTCGAATTGAATGATTTCTTCCCGTGTAATTTTTTGACATCTTAGATCCATAAATGGAAAACTTCAATGTGAGTAATTTTCCTAGTCATGTTTACAATCACAGTAGTAAATTCCTGCATTGCTTCAGGAAGAGCAATGAACTAGGACCGTTCATTAATGGCTGTTTGAATTTATCTCTACAACATCTAATTATAGGCTTGTTCTTCTCGTACTATCAGTACCACAGCTATTGATGCTCACTGTGTCCGTTAATGACTGCCATTCACTCAAGTTCAAATTCTTTAAGTCTGTTCCTTAAGTCCGTTCATGATGCCACGCGTGTTTTGCGACCCACGCTTCTGTATAACTCGGTTAACGTCAGTGCCTGGCGCTTCTGAGCGCAGGTTTAAACAGGTGTTCGCTTTGCTTAACACGTTCACCGCGGTTGTGAACGGTTTGTTTGGTTAGGCTGCAAGTAGCAGAATTGGGAAACTGACTTTACTGCGCTAATGCATTTTTGTCTTTCCTAGGGAATGTGCAAATGCAATTCCACAACAACATTTCGTCTTGGATGATAAGTTTTTTTAGAAAGATAGCAAAACATTAAACGTCATTCATTTGTACCGGAACCTCAATATGCGGGGAATGCGTTGAATCGTAGATGCACTAAAAATTTGAAAGCAAAGAAAATGCTAATAAAATGAGTCCTTTTATTAATAAGAAACAAATCGAAAACGTTTCGGGCCTGCAGGTTTTTCCGTGTAGCAGTCATGTCACAGCAATTGCGCTGATCGGCGGCATCTGTGGGCTCCGGTCTATCTCTTTTTTTTAGTCTGCCAGTGCTGTCAGTGGTTTTATACTGAAACCCACAGCTGAGGTCTGACGTGCGAAGCCGTGAAATGTTGTTTTTTCTATAATAACGTTTGTTCAAATCAATTTTAAGAAAAGTTCTTCTTTCTCTATTTACACTAAAAGTTTAGACTTGGAATTTATAATCTCGGGCATCTGACGAAAAGAAAAACTAAAACAAACTGAACTCTAAATGGTGGTTGCCGTGGTCACTGGTTGGCGGGGCTTGGTCACTCGGCAGAAAAGAAGCCAAAGGCGAAGGCTTAACTTTCGATGCCTATTATTTCACCTAATAATAATTATTTCTGTTCATCAGGTTGTAAGGACGAGGAGCTGGTGAGATTCTGCTTGGAGCAACACGATTATGATTTTGACGAGGCGATAGAAACGCTCCTAATGCGCATCCATGGTGAGGTTGGGGCTGTGTGCGTTAATCCATGGTGAGGTTGAGGCTGTGTGTGTTAATACAGGGTGAGGTTGGGGCTGTGTGTGTTAATACATGGTGAGGTGTTTTGATCTTCGGTGTAGATTAACCCACCGAGTCGCCACCGTTGTTTTGTTCGTCGTTGCGCACGCTTCTGTCATTGTAATGGATGTTCTTTTTTTTTTTATTAATTGTCGTGACATTTCTTTCTATTCGTCACATTCAAATATTTTCTACTCGCCATCAATCATGATAAAGTAATTGGAGCTGCCACTAGCCCGATATTTGGGCAAATAATATTTACAGTAAATCAATTATCAGCAACGGTCGTCATAATTAATTAATTATCTTTGTTCTTCGGTAAGCGTGAGGTCAGAGCTGAAGGCTATTATTAATGTGCATTTTATCATTATATTATCATCCTCATCTCTTCATCATCATCTCTTTTCATCGCCACCTCTTCCTAACTTACAAAGGAAATTAAAGACACGAAAGATTACAAAGGTTGGTTATTGACGCAGACATCTAAATACAATACAATGCTGCTGAGGGAGAAGCTGGTTAGACACATAGTAAATATGTTTAACTTATCTGCGGGGTCCAGTTTGGCGTTGATGAAGTAAGTGCGAGGAGGCTGGCTGCTTTATGATCCGTAATCACGATCAATTAGAATAAGTTGAATCTCCAGTTAATTAGCAGTCGATTGTCACTTTTACAGTAGTTTAAAGCAAAGCGGGTTCATCGCCAAAGGCGATGAACCGCAGTGGAAAACACCAGTGACGCTTATATGATCTTATGCTGTTTCTCTTCAATATCTCAGTTATTGAGGGAAGTTCCTTAACTGCCTTTGACAAGCCCCCGCGTTAGACTCTCTGCTTAAGACTCCCGTTGCCCACTCCAGCTTGAGGAGCCGAAGGCGTGTCTCCTACGTTAGCGAACAAACACGTTAGGGACAGACGTGGTAGAACAGCAGTTAATTGATAATAAGTGAAAAGCCCACGATAGTGATGAACATTAATTAGGATCCCGCATTCTATCTATAGCAATTAATAATATCCTGGATGAATAAGATATCCTGGATGATTAAGCAGCGTCGTGGTGGTGATGTGAAGAGGGAAGCTGGTGGTGATGGTTAGGCTTCGCGTCGACTGGCGATGTTTGGTGGTAGAAGATGTTGTAGGCGATGTTTCGTGAAATGGCACGAGAGGCAGATTGTGGAGTTGCTTTGAAGTTGTGCTTATCCGCAAGAGTTTATCTTCAAGTACGGTTCTTTTCGAGGAGATGAAAGTCGTTGGCCAGACGTAGCATTTCAGTATTCCTCGTAGCGATTTCATAATTAAAGATGTAGGGCAGTTATATCGTGAGAATATATCAAGGTTGGGGCTGTGTGTGTTAATCCATGGTGAGGTTGGGGCTGTGTGTGTTAATACATGGTGAGGTTAATGCTGTGTGTGTTAATCCATGGTGAGGTTGGGGCTGTGTGCGTTAATCCATGGTGAGGTTGGGGCTGTGTGTGTTAATACATGGTGAGGTTGAAGTACTCCAGGTTTTGCCTTTTTTAAGAAGCCTCAATTCTTTTGAAGAACGAAATATAATGATTTTTAGTTACTAGCAAATTTTAATTTTATCCAGGTAATTTTAACAAATTGCATGGCAGGCCATCCTGTTACAAATATTCTGATTAAAAATTGACTTTTTCACCGTGATGGAAGCCAGTGATTTGTTAATTCATTGAGGTGAGCCACTACTTCTCAGGAAATATTGACTCTCTAGTAAAATTTTAGCCCACCTTATCCCATTATTTTAAAAGTATTTTGTACAATTTTAATAGGATATTTTTTTGTGTTTAGAATTTTCTAGCTATAAAAACTTCACTTTATTTAATCTAGTTTCATTAGCTGCTTATTTTCTATCGTTAAAACCAGGCGGTTGTGTAATAAATCGTCTGGCGTTAAATTTTTAATCTTATCTGACTGAAACACTTTATTTTGCCATTTTTGAATTTTGAAATGCCCTATTTCCATTCATGGACACTAATTTTTTCCATCCTTTATTAAATCGCTTTTTTTTCAAAGTGACTCGTCCGCTTTTCTAAGGTTAAGATTGTGTAACCACGAGTATTGATTACCGCAAGTGCGCTCATCAATTCATTGTTTATTCTTTCTGCCCAAATTTCACCTTTCTCTGCATCTTTTTCCATACTCTTTCCTGTTTTGTTTGAATTCTTATGACCACACCTTGCTGTAGAAAAAAACCACCGTTGTTTGTTTGTATGTGAACATGTTTATAAGTGACCATGACATCATGTTGTGTTTAAATAACTGTGCGCTGGCTAGTTATGGAAAAGAAGATAAGCTTACTACTGTGGTGACTTTGGTGCGATGTGTCCTATGATGTCGTAGCACTCGTTACCTTGTTACCTTTGCAATACTAGATTTAGACAAGTAGTACTACTAGTACCACCACCACAAGTGCTTGTTTATATGTGGACGAGTGCGTGTGTGGCAGGGGAGCAGCACAGCAGCGACGTGAGAAGGCGCGAGGTGCCGGCACTGTGGTGTGCGGAGGGCAGCGGCACGAGGGTGCTGGGGCAGGAGGCCGCCGCCATGGTGCTCTCGGAGGCTGGTGAGCCACTCGTGATTAGTGGACGCGACCCGTCACAAATGACGGGGTTCCATATGCAATGATTGATGGACATATCAAAATGATGGCATTCCATATGCAATGATTGGTGGACACATCAAAATGATGACATTCCATATGCAATGATTGGTGGACACATCAAAATGATGGCATTCCATATGCAATGATTGGTGGACACATCAAAATGACGGTATTCCTTATGCAATGATTGGTGGACACATCAAAATGATGGCATTCCTTATGCAATGATTGGTGGACACATCAAAATGATGGCATTCCTTATGCAATGATTGGTGGACACATCAAAATGACGGTATTCCTTATGCAATGATTGGTGGACACATCAAAATGATGGCCTTCCTTATGCAATGATTGGTGGACACATCAAAATGACGGTATTCCTTATGCAATGATTGGTGGACACATCAAAATGACGGTATTCCTAATGCAATGATTGGTGGACACATCAAAATGATGGCATTCCATATGCAATGATTGGTGGACACATCAAAATGATGGCATTCCTTATGCAATGATTGGTGGACACATCAAAATGACGGTATTCCTTATGCAATGATTGGCGGACACATCAAAATGACGGTATTCCTCATGCAATGATTGGTGGACGCATCAAAATGACGGTATTCCTTATGCAATGATTGCTGGGCACGTGAAAATGACGGTATTCCATATGCAATGATTGGTGGACACGACCCGTCAGAAATGACGGGATTTGATATTTTCACTCAAATCTTGCAAGTATGGATGACAAACAAATATATCCGTCCTAATGTACCTGCGATTAAAATGTTCTTGTTCTTGTGCCCTGGTGAAACTCGTTTCGCAGATACGGGCATTTAGTATCGTTTAAGAGCGTGAAAGAGAGGCGAACCAACCAATTTAATATGTTCATTGAGATTCCCATTGTAATAACATAGGAGAAATTTTGCATGAAAAAAAATATACATATATAGATATATTTATTTATTTGTGAATTAAGGTGACAACTGTAGTTTTTTATATAGAATTGATTGATGATACCTCATCATTCTTCCTGAGCTTAAGCAGGAATCTGCTATGATTTTATAACCATAAATATTGCTATTGTTAGGCATTGCACCTAACAACAGCAAAAATTCTCCGTTCCTTTGATCCGTTCTAAATGGTAGCTACCTCCCTTGGAAACACCTTTGTTACGGTTAGGGAGGCTGTAACCGACTTATAGGAAGCCTATACTAACTTCGCATGTAATCTGCATAGAACGTGAAATTTTCCATACAAATAAGCTTATCTAAATGATCATGTTTATGAGTAAATTCATATCGTGAGTCTTGCACTTTCAGGTTCCCTTGATGAGCCCAAGGACACACGCAGGAGCAGCGGCAGTACAATATCTAATGCTGAAAAGCTCCAGGCTAAATTGAAGCAACCAGTAAGTCGGTCCTAAACTTGGAGCTCCTATCTCATGCTTGGAATTCTATCTTATACTTGATAATAATAAAATGTACATACATACACACATATACCAGGCCTCTCCTCCCTATGGGAGGGTAGCCGACAGCAGGCCACAAACAACACCCTTAGTCACTAGGATGCGAGAGAGGCAGCACTGGCCGCACCAAAACTGTCAGGATCAGCAGCAGCCCAGCACAACCACCTTCCACAGTCAGGCCCGACAGCCATAGCTGGTTT